>JBBPBX010005778.1:22524-70779 GCA_038048925.1 Garcialebias charrua | reverse complement strand
GAGGCTCCGGACGTCGGGCCGGAGGTGTGTCTGTAAATGTGTTGACCCGAAAAATATTCATTTTGGGCCGTGAAAAATAAATCACGGCCTCCTCCGTGCAGCCGAAGAGACGTTTATGTTGTTTGTTTGTGTTTTAGGAGTTTAATAAAGTTGAGTTGGAAAAGCACAAACCTTCTCCGGTCCTGGAGGTGCCCAGGTCCAAATCGTCTCTGGTTCCATTCTGAGAGTCCAGGTACGTGGCCGGGACCCAGCCCTGCTCCTCGGCTGTGCTGACAAACCACCAACCTGGGCAGACAGAGGGGGTGGGGGGTGAGCACCAACAGAAACAAACATCTGCAGGGAAGGGGGGGGGGGCGTCCAGTTCATTCATTACTGACCAACATCTGGCTCAGGTCACACTTTCTTTTCCTGTTTTTATTTAAAATCTGAACACTTTGGATTTTTTTAGCTGCTCAAACGTCAAAACGTTCGGCTCATTCAGGAGACTTCAGCTACGACGACTTTTAGACTTTTCGAGATATTTAACTTTATTTACATTTTTTTTCCCTTCAAAGAAATACATTCAGATTTCCTTTCCTGTTCTCTTTGAAATTTGTTTCAGCTACTGGTTCAGGCTGTCTTCTCATAGTAGTTTTAACGTTTACCTAGTCTTTAGCTAGTTTTAACTACCCTTTTGCTACTTTTACCTAGTGTTTTGTTACTTTTAGCTGTTGCTAGCCTATTACTGATTTTATCTAATGTATTGCTTATTTTAGCTAGTTTTTTTAAACTACTTTTAGCTAGTCTTTTGCTACTTTAGCATTGAATTCAGCTATGTTTAGCTATGCTTTTGTTACATAAACAAACTTTTTGCTTCTTTTAGCAAGTCTTTTGTTACTTTTAGCTGTTGCTACCCTGTTACTACTTTTATCTGATGTATTGCTTCTTTTAGCTAGTTTTTCTTACTACGTTTAGCTAGCCTTTTGCTACTTTAGCATTGAATTCAGCTATGTTTAGCTATACTTTTGCTACTTTACACTAAATGTTTGCTTCTTTAAGCTACTTTGTTACTTTTAGCTGTTGCTACCCTGTTACTACTTTCATCTGATGTATTGCTTCTTTTAGCTAGTTTTTTTTACTACTTTTAGCTAGCCCTTTGCTACTTTAGCATTGAATTCAGCTATGTTTAGCTATACTTTTGCTACTTTACACTAAATGTTTGCTTCTTTAAGCTAATGTTTAGGTGCTTTTAGCTAGACTGTTGCTATTACAGCTGATATGTTGCTGTTTTACACTAGCATGTTTTGTTTTACTACTTTTAGGTAGCCTTTTGGTACTTTTAACTACTGTAGCTTATAGCATCTTCCTGTTTTTGATTTTCTACATCTGCCTTATAATCTGTCTGTTTTGCTACTTTGATATTTTTGTTTTAACTTGTTAAAAATTTTAAAACAAATCTGTATTTCTCTCTTATGATTGTCTATTGTTGATTGTCCAAGGAAAATCTACTGTTGCTGTTGTCATCATTCTTTGTTTGTAGCCAGGTCTCTCTTGTAAATGAGTCCTCGAGGCTCAATGAGATTAACCTGCCTAAATAAAGGTTGAATAAAAAAATATTAAAAAATAGCCACATTTAGCTTTATGCTACTTTTTCTATACATATTTTAATTTTTAGCTTATTACTTGTATTATTTTTTGGCTATTTTTGGCTTTTAGGTAATGTTCTCCTGACCAGAGAAGTCCATCTCTTGGAGCTTGAAGAACAAGATGTCTGCAGCTGCAGAAGACCAGCGTCGCTTCGTAAATGGTCTCAGCTGATGTGACCCGGTCTCGGACACGCAGCAGAAACCTGATCAAGGGCTGGGTTGTTGACCAAATTCCAAGAGTTGCAGAACCCCTGAGTGTTGGATTTAAACGTTTTCCTCATGTTGCTGCAGAGCGGAGCTAGACTTGATGACAAGTCTGCGGTCGACGTTTCAGATACAGAAAAAACTCGACAAAGCGTCACTTTGGACAGAAGTCAGAACCAACAGAACCAAACGGGACATTGTGTTTACATCAGTCACAAACTGGCGACGGAATTTTGTTCCTACATTGAAAACATGTTTACTCAGAACATCATCCTGTTTTTGATCACATTACTGAAGCTGAAGTTTTAAAAGAAGAGAATACAGTAGAGATGTGGCTTCATTACAGCTGTTTCTGCAGAGTCTGGCTACAGCAGAGCCCAACACATTCCTCAGGTTTCTACCGTACGAGCTGCCGTGATCTGAGTGCAGATAAACACCTCGTAATAATTTCCTTCTTGATAAATCCTATACAGTAGTTAGGGTTGGCTTGGGTTTCCTGAGCTATCCTTTAGTTTTGCTTCTATAGACCATGGTACATCCACACCAAACAGGGTTTCAACTTCAAAAAAGCTCGTCACGCACGCAAGTGGACCCACAGTGGTGTCCAGACCAGAACGCGAAGCTGCGGCGGTGTGGCGGCGGGGGGTGTGGGAGGAGCTTACCGGTATACCGAGTTCCTCACTGCACTCCGCCAGGCAAGGAGCTTTTTATTTCTGTCTCTGTAGAGCAGACTTGACTGGTCGTGAAGGACTTGTCGCGAACACACAGCTACAATGAGTTTCTCTTCCATAGTACACGACTTTGCGGGTTTTTTCTGTGTCCCACAAACAATACGTCACATAGTTGCGCAATACCCGTCCCCTCGTTTCCGCGTCACATAGGGACTCTCCCCCTCTCTTCTCCCCCCGACTCTCCCTGATCAACCAATCAGGGAGAGTTGAACGGCGTTTGAACGTTTGAACGGCGAAATCATCAACATGTTCAAGGCGTGCTTTGGAGGCTGACGCGGGTTCACGTGCACGGAAAACGCTTTCCAGCACGCTCAACACGCACGTGACGCCCGACGCCAAGACGCGCCTGGAGGCGCGTCCCCCATTGACTTTGCATGTAAACTGGACGCTCCTGCAGTTGAAACGCTGTTAGGTGTGGACGTACCATTAGACTGCTGGAAGAAAAACTGATCACATGTCACTCTGCTGCTGTCTTTACCTGATCTTTTTCCCCATGTTTGAACATTACCTGAACCACCTGGACCACAGGAACTACAACTGAACCATAGAAACCCCACCTGGACCACAGAAACGACAACTGAACCATAGAAACCACACCTGGACCACAGAAACTACACCTCAACCATAGAAAATACCCCTGGACCATAGAAACCACACCTTGACCATAGAAACAACCCCCGGACTTTAGAACCCACAACTGGACCACAGACACTACAACTGAGCCATAGAAACCACACCTCGGCTATAGAAAATACACCTGGACTATAGAAAATACCCCTGGACCATATAAACCACACCTTGACCACAAAACTACAACTGAACAGTAGAAACCACACCTCGGCTATAGAAAATACACCTGGACTATAGAAACCACACCTCAACCATAGAAAATACCCCTGGACCATATAAACCACACCTGGACCACAGACACTACAACTGAGCCATAGAAACCACACCTCAACCATAGAAAATACACCTGGACCATATAAACCACACCTGGACCATAGAAACAACCCCCGGACTTTAGAACCCACACCTGGACCACAGAAACGACAATTGGACCAAATAAATCACAACTCAACAACCATATAAACCACACCTGGACCATATAAACTATCTCTCGACCATAGCAACTACCCCAGGACCATAGAAACCACACCTTGACCATAGAAACCATACCGGGACCATATAAACTACCCCTGGACCATAAACACATCACCTGGACCATAGAAACTATACTTGAATATTAGAAACCACCCCACTTGGACCATATATATCTCACCTGGACCATAAAAACAACCCCTGGACTTTAGAACCCACACCTGGACCACAGACACTACAACTGAACCATAGAAACCACACCTCTTCCACAGAAAATACACCTGGACCATATAAACCACACCTGGACCACAGACACTACAACTGAACAATAGAAACCACAACTCGGCTATAGAAAATACACCTGGACTATAGAAACCACTCCTGGACATAGAAGCCACCCTTGGACCTAATAACCCACACCTGGACCAAAGAAACCACACCTCAACAACCATAAAAACTACTGTTTACCTGGACCATAAAAACCACTCCTAGACCATAGAAACCACACCTGGACCATAGAAACCACACCTGGACCATAGAAACTACCCCTGGACCATAAACACATCACCTGGACCATAGAAACCACACCTGGACCATAGAAACTACCCCTGGACCATAAACACATCACCTGGACCATAGAAACTATACTTGAATATTAGAAACCATCACACTTGGACCATAGACATCTCACCTGAACCATAGAAACCACACCTGGACCATAGATACCACACCTGGAGCACATCCAGTTCGTCAGTGTCTCCTCCATGTCCTCTCTGACCGCAGCCAGTAGGGGCAGATGGCTGCCCACTCTGAGCCTGGTTTTGGTTCTGGTTTCACTGGAGGTTTGTTCCTGTTTAAAGGAAGTTGTTTCTTTCCACTGTCACCAGTGTCACTCAGGACGGGAGACTGAGATGAAGAAAAGTTTCAACACAACTAATGGCTCCCCTAAACAGATAACGTTTATTTATTGAATTTGTATAATGTTCGTAAAAAGTTTTAGAATGTTTTTTGTTTATTAGAGTTTTCGTACGGTGACTTGAGAAGTGAACTGGATCTGTTTAAATGAACCCGACTGGACTGAGTTCTACATTTGACAGTCAGGTTTGGACAACAAACACCTGTCCAGTTAAACCTGTTGGTTTACTGTCTCTTTGTTAACTTTCACTCTTCTTCTTGTGATCAGAACTCAACGCTCCGACCAGAACTTTTTCTGGACTGGAGTCTCACGCTGATTTATGTGCTGCACCGAATCTGGCCCTCAGTCTTTTCAATTCTTGAGGTTTTTTTTGTTGTTGTTTCATTTCTCTGAGCCGTGAAAGACCTGCCTCAGAAAGAACAGCCTGATCCATATGAAACAAATCAGAGCTCTCAGACGTCGACGCGTTTAAAAGATCTGAAGAGCAATTGGAGCCACCTGTACGAGAGGTATTCAGGTCCCGCCATCCTACTTGAACCGTGCAGACTCAACACGGAAAGAACTGAGCCGTGACCTCCAGAACTGGGTCGGCTCTCCACTGACCAAACCTGAGCTACTGGGAGGAAGTGAGAGGGAAATATCCTGAGAACGCAGCCGAACGTTTGGATGCAGAAAAGATCAGCCGAATGTTGACAACATGAGAGCTCCTCTGCAGCAGCACCGTCAACAACAATAAAACTTTTAACTGAAGCCAGAGGGAGGAATCCAACAGGAGCCGAACACCCACAAGAGATTCCTCCAGATCTGTAAAATAAAATGAGCTCAGGCTCTTTATTTTAATTTTTTTTTTTTTAGCTGGACTCGCTGCTCCATGTTTTTACTAAATTTGAAAGAAGAAACGGACCTGAAGAACAACAAGCTGTGAGTCACACGCACCCAGTTGTGTGAATGTTTATGAAGCGTTCACAATGTGATCCATTTTTCTTCTGCAAGTTTTTCGGCTTCTTTCTCGTACCACAATGTTTGTGCCATTTCAACAAACGTTCAGCTCGTTCAGGAGAAGGGTGCCATGACTTTTGGTGTTGGTGCAACTTTAGCTTTTTGAAATATTTAGCCTTTTCACTTTTTTTCCCCTCATAGAAAATGAACTGAGCTCATTTTCCATCCTTTGAATCGTTAGATGTGTTTACAGCCTTTTACTGCTCCTTTCACATTTAGTTCTGCTTCAGCTTCTTTGTGCAAATGTAAACTTTTTTCAGCTACTTTCAGCAGTTTTTTTCAGCTGTTTTGTGCTCCTTTGAAATTCTTTCTACTAACTACATTTTTTTGCTTTTTCTAACTTATTTCTGATAATTTCAGCTTATTTCTGCATCTCAGCCTTTTCTGATATTTCAGCTACTATTTAGCTGTTTTATGCTAATTTTAGCTTTTTCAGCTAATTCCACTTTTGTTGAACTCATTTTAACTTTTTTCAGCCTAGTTCAGCAAAGATGTGCTCCGTCCACTTCCTTCTGGTAATTTCAGCTTCCTTCTGCAATTTTCTTTTGCTATTTTTCTGCGGTTCTGTGCTAATTTTAGCTTTTTTCAGGTAATTTCCACTTTTTTGTGCTCATTTCTGCTTATTTCAGCCTAATAACATGTTAGTGCGCAAACATGTTCTTTCTGCTTTCTTCTGTCAATTTAAGCTTGTTCTTCCTTTTCAGTTACTGGTCAATTTTTAGCACATTTTAGCAAACTTTAGCTGTTTTCAGATAAATTCAAGTTTTTCATGGTAATTCCTGCTACTTTCAGCCTAATTAAATTATTTCTGCTAATTTCAACTTGTCATGCTCCTTTCAGCTAATTTCTGTTAGTTTCAGTTTCTATTTAGCTGTTTTATGCAAATATTAGCTTTTTCAGCTAATCTCATATTTTTTCCACTCATTTCCACTTTTTTCAGCCTAGTTCAGCAAAGATGTGCTCCGTCCACTTCCTTCTGGTAATTTCAGCTTCCTTCTGCTATTTTTCAGCTGTTTTGTGCTAATTTCAGCTTTTTTCAGGTAATTTCCACTTTTTTGTGCTCATTTCTGCTTCTTTCAGCCTAATTGGGCAAACATGTTCTGTCTGATTTCTTCTGCTAATTTAAGCGTGTTCTTCCTTTTCAGTTACATTTTTAGCATATTTTAGCTAACTTTAGCTGTTTTCAGATAAATTCAAGTTTTTCATGGTAGATCCTGCTACTTTCAGCCTAATTAAATTATTTCTGCTAATTTCAACTTGTTATGCTCCTTTCAGCTAATTTCTGTTAGTTTCAGTTTCTATTTAGCTGTTTTATGCAAATATTAGCTTTTTCAGCTAATCTCATATTTTTTCCACTCATTTCCACTTTTTTCAGCCTAGTTCAGCAAAGATGTGCTCCGTCCACTTCCTTCTGGTAATTTCAGCTTCCTTCTGCTATTTTTCAGCTGTTTTGTGCTAATTTCAGCTTTTTTCAGGTAATTTCCACTTTTTTGTGCTCATTTCTGCTTCTTTCAGCCTAATTGGGCAAACATGTTCTGTCTGATTTCTTCTGCTAATTTAAGCGTGTTCTTCCTTTTCAGTTACATTTTTAGCATATTTTAGCTAACTTTAGCTGTTTTCAGATAAATTCAAGTTTTTCATGGTAGATCCTGCTACTTTCAGCCTAATTAAATTATTTCTGCTAATTTCAACTTGTTATGCTCCTTTCAGCTAATTTCTGTTAGTTTCAGTTTCTATTTAGCTGTTTTATGCAAATATTAGCTTTTTCAGCTAATCTCATATTTTTTCCACTCATTTCCACTTTTTTCAGCCTAGTTCAGCAATGATGTGCTCCGTCCACTTCCTTCTGGTAATTTCAGCTTCCTTCTGCTATTTTTCAGCTGTTTTGTGCTAATTTCAGCTTTTTTCAGGTAATTTCCACTTTTTTGTGCTCATTTCTGCTTCTTTCAGCCTAATTGGGCAAACATGTTCTGTCTGATTTCTTCTGCTAATTTAAGCGTGTTCTTCCTTTTCAGTTACATTTTTAGCATATTTTAGCTAACTTTAGCTGTTTTCAGATAAATTCAAGTTTTTCATGGTAGATCCTGCTACTTTCAGCCTAATTAAATTATTTCTGCTAATTTCAACTTGTTATGCTCCTTTCAGCTAATTTCTGTTAGTTTCAGTTTCTATTTAGCTGTTTTATGCAAATATTAGCTTTTTCAGTTAATCTCATATTTTTTCCACTCATTTCAACTTTTGTGTTCTTTCTGCTTCCTCCTGCTGATTTAAGCTTGTTCTACATTTTCAGCTATGTTTCAGCATATTTTTTGTTTGTTTTGCTAATTTAAGCTGTTTTTCAGCAAGTTCTTCTGGAATAAGCATTCACAGAGGAAATACACGATCTCTAGCTTCAGTTAACATCGTACGACCCAGTTCTGGTATAAGCCCAGCTCTGGAGAACGTGGGCACAGACGCAGGAGAAGAAGAAGAGCTCAGAGAGTCTGCAGACCGAAGGTGAAGACAACAACCCGGGCTTAAAAAATTAAATAATAAAAACTGAGCTGCTCTCGGACTCCAGCAGCCGCTTGGCGGCGAGGTGAACCCGGGTCCTGGGAGAACTGGGCCGACCCTCGTGTGAGAGTGCCTTGTTGACAAATCACAGTTTTCACAGAAAATCTGTCCCGTAGGAGGAGATCTGGACCAAAGATTGTCGGCCAGACGGAGGGAAATTGCTGAGCGGATTAAAGCAGAGCAGAACTTGGCGCAGCATATGCAGAGAGCGGCGCTCGGTCCGGGTGTTCTGGTTCTGATGCTGTGGAAGACGTGGACTGGACCGACAGAAACCAGTTGGTTCTTCTGCTGAAAACAAAAGTCTCTGTTAAATAAACACTGTGCGCTGCTCAGAGAAGCCTTCAGGCCGGAGCCGTTTCAGAAAAGGAACGGACGCAGAGATGTTCCTCAGCACGGATCAGACAAACCAGATATTTTACTGACAACAAACTCGTCCCGTTCAGAAGGTAGCTGATGTTTTTGGTCCCCCGTCGTGGAGCCAAGAGGGCGAATTGGAAATACAAATGATTTCAGTTTGGACAGAAAGCCCCAACGTGTAGGTTGTTGAAGCAAAGGGACTGTCAGGAGGTCCAGGACGTCCCACGCTCCTGTGAGACGTTACAGGAGAGCTCAGACGTCCACGAGGAGACACCTGCAGGGCTCAGCAGCAGCTGTGAAAACCCAGCTGCACAGGAGAAGACAAATGGAGGTGCTCAGGTGACGGAGGCTTGTTGGAACAAGTTGGAGTCATCGCACGTCTTCATTTTGAATCACCCCCACCACACACATACACTTGTCTAAGACAGAGCTGCTCTGTAGGACCATCACTTCCTGTCATGTGTCAGGTGTTTTATGGTCCAGGTGTCTGGAGAAGTGGTCCACTTCACCAGTGGCTGGGCTATTTTTGTCCAAATGAGAAGATTTCTGCAGAAAAGAAGAAACCAGCCCGTGACGCTAAAACATCTTTCATCATCTGGGACTTCTTCGTGTGACGGTCCAACGTCGTGGCAGGAGGCCACGGCAGGTCTGGAGGTCCTCAGAGTTTTTTTTATTAGTTTTACTGTAACATTTAGAAAAGCTACAAACTGCTGCTTCTTTCTGCTGTTCCCTCTTCAGGGGTCTCCACAAACAAGTCCTCCTCCTCCGTCTCAGTCCTCTGTCATCACTCAAACTACCTCCATGTCCTCTCTAACTGCATCCATATATCTCCTCTTTGTCTTTTTCCTGGCAGCTGCATTTCTAACATCATTCTACCAATATACCCACTGTCCCTCCTCTGGACATGTCCAAACCATCTCAGTCTGGTCTCTCGAACTTTATCTCCCGGTTGGTCGACCTGTGCTGTACCTCTGATGATCTTATCCATCCTTGTCACTCCTAAGAAGAACCTCAACATCTTCATTTCTGTCTCTTCCAGTTCTGTCTCCTGTCTTTTTGTCCATGTCTCTGTCTCCAGACCAAATAAAACAGCTGGTCTCACCACTGTCTTGTAAACTTTTCCTTTGACCTTTAATGCCACCCTTTTGTCACCAATCACTTGTGGACTCTGGAGAGATGGACAGTCATAAAGAGTCTTCATTGCTTCTTCCATCACCTTAAATTACCGTATTTTCCAGTGTATAGGTCACACCTTTTTATGTTTGTTTTTTTCCCATGGCCTGCGACCTATACACCGGTGCGACCTATATATGGCTTGTTATCACTTTCGGCTAAACAATTTTAAAAATCCAGCTCATTTCACAATTACGTTAATTTATTAAGGAAAAGTTCAGCTCAGACACATATTTGCTATGATTTTTATCAAACAAATAATTGTTTTTAAGTGTTAATCTTCTTAAAAGCCTTGCTGTGCGCTCCTGTGGCAGACATTTGCAGCAGAGCTAAACGTAGGTGCGACCTATACACCGGTGCGACCTATCTAGGGATTTTCCAATCTATTGGTGATAATTGGACAATGCGACCTATACACCGGTGCGACCTATACACCAGAAAATACGGTACTCAGTTTGTCTACACATGCTCTTCTGAGGCACGCAGCATTAATGTGTCGTAAACACAGAGGTTAGGTCAGACAGCAGCACCTCCTGCTCACCACACACCGTCCTAAACCCGGTTCTGACCGGTACTTCCTGCTGTGCGGAGCTCCAACAGGGAGCTTCTAGCTCCATGTGTCTGCAGGCGGTCGTCGTTTGCGCTGACGGTGGGAGAAGAGGTCGGAGCGAGCGTGGCGCTGCAGGAACAGACTGCAGGTCTGGAGCAGGTTCTGAAAGACTACCGATAAGAACGCTACCCAGGTGAGGAGGAAAAAAGACTTGGAGGGGATGGACGTGCGGTATGTGGGGAGATGATGAAGGGGTGCAGATGTTTGGCCGGAGCTTCAAAGCTGGAGTTTTCCTAATTCTTAAAAAAAATAAAAATAATACCGGTAATAACCTCTGCGGCCTTTTGTTTCCACTTCTGTGTTTGGAACAGTGAGAAGAGTCCCCCAACGCTTGACGAGGACATCTTAGAGACGGGGTTGTCCACGAGGTGACTGTCCTCGTTTCTTCCACTTTGCTTCTAATTGGAACCAGATCCCCCGGACGGCGGCGAGCGCCTGAACGCAGCCCAGGCTGTCGGCAAAGCTTCTTTTTATCAGAATAATGTGCAAAAAAGATCCAGAGAATAAAAAGAAAGGGCTTGAAACAGCAGCTCGGTTTCTGCACGGTCTAACTGTTCCCAGCTAAATTAATAAAGTTACTCTGCAACGACGCCTTTTTCACCCAAACCTTCGAGGATAACATTTAAACGTTTTGATTATTGTTTCCAATGAAAACCAAGACAGCCACAGACGACTTCTCCAATTATAAAATATTCCTTTATGTCGAGAAATCGAATATTTCTGAGCACGTGCAGCAGATTAGTTTAGTTTTTTTTTTTTGCAGGTTTACTTGTGGTTCCTACAGTTTCCAAAAGCAGAATGGGAGGCGGAGCTTTCAGTTGTCAGGCTCCTCTCTTGTGGAACCAACTTCCTGTTTCTGTCCGTGAGGCTGACACATTGTCCACGTTTAAGATTAGCCGTACCCTAATTCCTGGACTATTGAGCGCACCTGAATATAAGCCACGCCCACTCAATTTAAAAAGAAAAAAAAATTGTGTACATATATAGGCCGCACTTGTCTACAAGCCGTGGGTGTATATGTTGTAACATGAGAAATATATTTTTTAAACTTAAATATGTACTGTAAATGTTTAATTTCCAGAACAGTATCTGTAACATGGCTAGTCAAAAAAATAAAATACATTAGCCCTGCTTGTTCAATAATTTCATTGTTCAGATTTTTTTTAAACTTCGTTCATACAGGTAGTCTCAATGAGTCATGAGAGATGTGTATTGGGCAGCTATGTGAGCGCCCGGGTGCGATGAGGCTAAATGTTTTAGCAGCATGAAGCTCGTTAGCCCATTTTAATATATTTTAATAACTGATTCATTCCAGACATGTCAAAACCATTGACCTATCCATATACACATATCCATATACATGCACACTCGGGATGTGCGATATGGCATAAAATTCATATCACAATATGTATTGTGAAGGGTGGCGATAACGATATATATCGCAATATGTTTTTGGTATAAAAATTGCAATAGGAATGAAAAAAAAGCATAGGGTGTCCTTTTGCCATAATTTATTTTGAAAACTGCTATACCACAAAATAATCTCTATTAAGAAAATTTCACTTCTAGGTCCAGAGAGTTTTTAAATAATTAACAACTCAAGCATTAGGCTTCTTTCTTGTAGTGCAAAACAGTGCAAAATATATCTTGTGTAGTTTTAGCCATACGTTTTAAACTAAAGAATATGTTACCCTGATGCATGCTCAATAATCCAGGTAGAAAAATCCAAAAAAGCTAAGTCTGGTCCTCTGGACATTCAAAAAACAAAACAAAACAAAGCAAAAAAAAACTGTAGAAACGTTTCGTCTTTCGTCCGAAAGACTTCCTCAGTCTGAGCTGCTGTATTCAGCTCAGTCTTATAAATAGCACCCTCCCACAGTGGATCAACCAGTTGGCTGATGACAGCCGAAACCAGCTGCTCACATGATCAAGGAGGACCATCAGCCTGACGATGGATCGTTAACACCCTGATGGTTGTTTGCTATTCACAGAGGGCTGAGTGATACTAGCAATAACAGCATTGTTATTGTTATTGGTTTTTTTTTTGCTTTGTTTTGTTTTGTTTTTTGAATGTCCAGAGGACCAGACTTAGCTTTTTTGGATAAAGAATATGTTGTTAACTCTTAACAGTTTCCAATATTGTCACTTAAAGTCCAACACCCACCATGTTTTCAAATTGCATCGCCATTAATATTTATTAGTTTATTTAAAAATAATACAGGAGCGTTTACTTATATTGTGGAGAAATAACACTAAATGTGTTATTTCATGATTTATAGCAGATTTTAGCATGCAGCTCCGGGAAAATCTGCCCCTCTCCATATATGGGCATTCACTTGGGCATTCACGTCACCAGAGTGACGCCTTGGAGTTACAGGCGAGCAGAGGAAAAGAAAAAGGAAGCATTTTTAAATATTCCATAAAGCTGCCTGTTGATTAATCCTGCTGTCGCTCACTCATGTCATCATATTCTGAGCGAGCATCCACTTAGACATACTAGTTTAATTCGTTTGATCGCGACAAATTCATTCATTTCCGCATCGCCCCGCATTTCTCGCCCCGTGATGAGAAAGGCACCCAGCCTCGCAGCTGAGCTCTGCCCGCGCGCATGCTTCACGACCCGTGCTGCTGCAACAAGGCTGACGAGAGATAAGAGCAGATACATACACTCGAGGGAGCAAATTACACCGGCACGAGGAACTTCAAAGGTGACCAGCGGAGCGGAACGAGGAGCCAGAGACCGCGCGCGGCTCGCTCCTCAGGGGCAGAATGAATCAAGCAACAGGTCCGCAGCGGTGTTATAAAATAAATAATAAATAAAATCAGAGCGCTGGTCCATACACACAAATGCACCAGGAAATATGCAGGAAATATGCAGTTTTAACGCACTCTCTCTCATAAACCTCCATGGAAACTCACTCCTACCTTCTGCCTTCTGGGTGGAGATTCATGTAACAAGAGGCATGACCCTTCGGGACTTTTCGGCCAGGTTTCCGGATTCATTCGGGAGTGGGTTTTTTTTTTTTTTTTTAACCCTCGCCTGGCCCAAATGCAAAAATGAAAATAAAATTCATAAAATACTACAGTAATTCTCCAATATGGTGAATTGTTACTGTCACGGTGGGTGTTGTCCTTTAAGAAATGAACAGTAACAGAGCAGCATTTTACACTGAAAACACTTCACCCTCCAACCCTCTAGTGGGCGTCTGGCAACCAGTTTCCTCTGTGGCTTTGACCAGAGGGTCTCGCAGTAAAATCACACAACACAGCGTTCTGTTCACAGATCAGAGGGCAGGTTTCTCTAAAGCTGACCAACGCTTACTTTAACTTTCGACAAAAAAAAAAAAACTTTCAACAGAACACAGCGTTTTGCGCATGCATCCGAATATGGCAACACTACGGCAAGCCGGACGTAGTTAGCTTATAGCTTCGCTACTTAGCACTCGAAGAAAAGACTTTAACACCACTTATGCACAGTTTTCAACACAAAAAAGTAACGATTAACTCGGACAACTCTGATTGTACACTTCAACACCACTTATGCACAGTTTTAAACTAAAAAAAGTAAAGATTAAATCTGACAACTCTGATTTTACATCAGACAGCATTTTTGCGGTTAGCCGGTAGAAGACAGATCTCTATCGTAGGCTAAATGTCTATTGTTTCTACCGTGTACCATTTATATCGTGCATTCCTAATGCGCACACACAGAACTCATTTAACATGTCTGTAAAGGGGTAGGAAGAAGTAAAAAAAAAAAAAAATTAGCCGCAGCATTGTATAAGCCGCAGTGTTCAAAGTGTGTGAAAAAAGTAGCGGCTTATAGTCTGGAAATTACGGTAAGTCTTTCCTTTTGGGTTTCTTGAGCTATCCCTTTGTTCTGCTGCTATAGTTTTGGACTGCTGGAGGACAAATTGGCCACATTTCCTCTCTCTGCTGCTGTCTTACCTGTTTGTATTTGTAATTATTTATATCCTAACATGTGTTTTGATCTTTCCTCCTATAAAAAGTTCATCTGGACCTGTCGTTCTGTGTTTGTTTCTACTTCCTGTTCCTCTCAAACACCAGCTGGTCGAAGACGATGGCCGCTCGTCCCGAGCCCGGTTCTGCTGGAGGTTTCTTCCTGTTAAAAACGAGTTTTTCCTTTCCACTGTCTTCTTTGTGCTTGCTCAGGATGGGAGACCGTGACGAAGAGAAGATTCGACATAATCTTCAACTTCTGGTTGGTTTCTGGTCACTTCATGGTAAACATGGCTACGGACGCGTTTGTACAAATGATCCTCAGTGGAGTGATGCGTCTGAGCAGTAACCAACAGCTACAAGCTCAAACTCTGAAGTTTATTTTGACGCCTACGTTAAACACGGAGGACGTGGAGCTCGTGGATCACGTGACCTTTGTTCATCCTTCCCGTTGGATGGCAACGTTCTTCTGTTGGTTTACTGTGAAATCTTTGAAACTGTGGCGTGGAGCTGGCCGACGGGCAGACGATCGGTTGGTGCCACTGGAACGTTTAACGAGCCCCTTGGCTCAGCTGTGGAGCTCCGAGGAGACGATGATCTTGACCTTCGAAGGTCTCGCCCTGCTCTTTGTCAGGGAATATATCTCTGCGTGCTAGCGCCACGCTAAATGCACTTAGCTGTGTATGCTACAGTAGGGGTGCGAATCTCTCAGTGTCTGGAGAATCAATACATAGTTCCCATGTGACGTCACAGAAGTGGAATTTTCGGGTTTTCCGCCATTTTGGTTGGCGATACTTCCATTCCTGACCACTAGTAGCAGTGTAGGTTACTGGCTCTGTGTGTGTGTGCCCTCGACCAGGCCCTCCACAACATCAAGAATATGCTCCGATCACTTTTTGTTCGGTAAACCAAAATTCTTTGTGAATAATTTTGCAAAACTGTGTGTGTTTGAACAGTTTTTTCAGTTTCTTGCTCCTCTGTTACTGTCTGTTACTGACGTTAGCTTAGCAACGCTATGCTAATGCTAACCTCCACTTTGTAACACTAACGGGAACAAAGTGTCCCACCTGTGTTTATGCTAGACTCTTTGTTGTTAGGAAGCTGCTTGTTAATGTTTTATTCTGAACCTTTATTTACCCTGTGACATCAGGCTGACACACACACACACATGTTAACGACAGATAAACTGTCTCTGAGACAGGTAATGCAAGCCAGTCATCCTGGAGGAAATATTTTAGGTAGCCTACACAATGTGTTACAGTGGTTTAAAAAATGTCCACCCTCTTTCAGTTCATTTCAGGCTTTAATGTTTCAGGACATAATAAAAATGATCTGGTCATTAACATGTTCTCAAATGATTAAAATCTAAAGCTTCAACCAAATCATCATGACAGATAAACTGTTATCAAGTTGCTTCACAAACAACATAAGAGGTTTAAAAATTACAGAAACAGTAACACACTAATGGTAAAACTATGACATTTACAGCAGTAAAATTATAATCAAAATGTATAAGTGTAAATGTATATATATATAAGTATAAATGTACAGTACTGTATATGTAATGTATTAAATGTTTTATGTTGTTCAGGACGGCCTGGTCTTACAGCTCATCACCACAATGGACCGGTACAGAGTCCGTTAATACTGCAAATGCTGCACCAATCTGTCTGTCAAGCTTACGCTCCATTCTTCCCTCACTCGTGACCAGAACCCCACACTGAAGTTGACAGACACACTTACCAGTACTGTACTCTGATAGCAGCAGAGGAACAAGCAGCAGGTACACAAGTAAACCAGCACAGTAATTCAAAAATAAATTAAATCTAAGATAAATTTACTAAAATCAATATAAAATTGAACATTTATTTTTGTGAATGAGTAAAAAATGTTAGGTGCAACTGTATTTATTTTTATTTTTCCTACTTTGAGTAGCAAACTTGGAGTCTTATTTTAAACTTTGTGATGCAAAAAATGACAATGTTTACTAATCTTTTTTTTTTTTTTTAAAGGTCCAGATGAGTGAAAAGCTCGTAGACACGGGTCCAGTCTCAGATCCTACTCCTGCGTCCAGTCTCAGATCCTACGCCTGATGGGTCCAGTCTCAGATTCGGAGGAGTTGGCGCAGTCGGGTGGTCCCGCATGGCGAGAAATCGGTTAATTTGTCAGAAACTGCACTCGGCTCCATCATTCCTTGTTGAAGAGTGTTTTGATAAATCATTTAATTAAAATACATAAAATCTCCCACAGTTCTCATATTGTATTCAGTTTAAATTGTTTTGAATTTATAATTATAGCTTTTATTCTGAACTTTATCAGTCTACTCCTGGAGGATGAACAGCAACATTCATGTTTTTATGTTTTGTACGTCAATAAAACACTAAACTGGTAAGTTACCAAAAGAACAATCACTGCATCTAAGTTTTATTTATGTGCAGTAGAACTTCTCATTATTGGACATTAAACAACGTATTCAACGTATTGAAATAAACAAAGTGAAACTTGGTACAACTGTTTTATTCAAACTAAAGGTAAGCACACATTCATTTAGCAATGCATGTTTTCACAGCAACACCAAATGTACTTGAAAAGCAGATTCGTCCATCTTTCATCCATCCAGCTTCATCGATCTCCTGGGACTCAGTACCTTACACAGAAACACAAAGGGAGAAAACGATTAAAATGCTTTCACTACTGGATTAAAAGGAGTTACCAAATTGTAACTTTTCACCACTAACTTTATTAACAAAGGCAGATCATAGTGGAAAATAAATATCAGTGACATTTACTGAGAAACGTTAAAAATACTATGACAGCAATAATTACAAATAATTTATTTTGTTAACACTAATTTAAGTATGAAAGGCAGTCTAAATAAATAATGTAGTAATGTGAGAAATATCAGCCATCTTTACTAGCAACAGTGTTTAAAGTAGCACAGATTAGCTTAGCTGATGTAGCTTTTACTAAAGTACACATGGCTGATATTTACTGTGGCACAAGTTACATTAGCTAAGCTATTCTTTGTTACGTTAAAATACGCTGATATTTACTGTAGCTCAAGCTATGAGCTTAGCACGCAGTAAACAACACCGATCTTACTTTAGCAAAGACTAGCTTAGCTGCTGTAGCTACGAGGGACATCTATGTGTACATTATTGTAATCACTTACTCTGCCAGTCATCAGAACAGTTATTAACATGAAGATTTGGACGTCCTTCACAACTTTGTTACTGGTTATTAAGCATCCATCCATGGATTTAAAGCTGCAGCTCCTCCGTTGTGGGCAGCCAACGATCACAGAGAAATTTATTGGTGACAACTTGTTGCCCTTCTCCACCAGGGGGCAATACCGCTTCGTCTGACATGATTTATTCCTCCAACTCACAACTTGTTGCCCTTCTCCACCAGGGGGCAGTACCGCTTCGCCTGACATTTATTCCTCCAACTCAACTCCAACCACTGCTAAATATGCACCTTGGTCAAGAGTAGCTTAGCTTAGCTCTGGCTGCTTGGTCTGTTTATCCTACTAAAATGGCGGAAATTCCAGAATTCTAGAATTCTAGTCACATGTCTGGGAACTATGTATTCGATTCCGATTTTTGGTGTCACAATTCGATTCAAAAGCAATTTTTCGATTCAGAAACGATTTTTTTTGAATACCACGTTCTTACCCGTTTGTGTCTATTCCTTTTTCCATATCTGATTGTTGCAGCGCGGTTTCAGATTGCTGCGGCTTCGTGCACTCGCCCCTATCTTAAGACGGATGTGCGTAATCAATCACGTTGTTTTGTGCCCCGGTGCAATGACAATGTCAATAAAGATATATTCTATTCTATTCTATTCTTCTTCTATTTTTGATTCAGAAACAATTTTTCTATTAAAATAGTCATAAATTTAGTTTCAGTTTTGTAACTATTACAACAATGTAAACAAATGGAACATTTATTTAAAACAATAATTTTAGGTTCTGTACTGTATCAATTTTTTTTCATCATTTGATATTTATACCAAAAATAGGAACAAATTATACAGGAATGCATTCAATTCTGTACCGGTAACTTAAAATACCAGTATTAGCTTAGTTGCCTGGACTTCTCTAAAACAAAAAAAGAAAAAGAAAAATCTAGGAACAAATAATTCATCCATCCATCATCTTTACCCACTTCTTCCTTTAAGAGTCACGGGGGTCACTGATGTCCATGTCCAGCCATCACTGTGCGAGAGGCGAGGGACACCTGGATAGGTCTCCAGTCCATCATAGACAAAGTAAACAGACGTCAGCCTACCATAATGCATTAACCTTTAACTCAAAATGAAATACAGACTTCAGTTTTTTTTAACATATTGATTCATATTTAGTAAAAAAAAAAATGTTAATTTTTTCTTTCTTTTTTTTTAAATTTTGGGGCCTTTAGAATCAATTCTGAATCGCCAGGACTAAGAATCTAGATTCTTTTAAAAAAATCAATTTTTTTTTTCCTTGCACCCCTATGCTGGAAAAAGTAAAGTAGTGAGTAAATTGTGTGTAAAGTAAATTGTGAGTCAAGTAGTGAGTAAATTGTGGTGGTCATGGAGGCGTTTCAGCGATGCCCCGGCGGCAACCTCTACAGAACCTTTGGGTCCTCCTGTGTGGTGCAGGGGCAGGAGAAACACTGAGGTGTTGCCAAAAAACATCACGGAAAGTTATTTTCTTCACAAGAGCCCACAGAACTTCAAAGTTCGAGGATTTAAGTGGACGTGTGGTTTCTTCCCGGAGAGTCTGAGCTGGTTTCAGTGTTCTGGTTCTGATGGAGGCTCTCCGGTGACTTCATCGTATCTGGGTTTGAAGCTCGGGTTACGGAGCCGAGCTACAATAAAACACCATGGGTCTGGTTTCTGAACCGCACTTGTTACAAGTCAAAGCGGGTCGCAGGACTATCCAGAACCAGACGGGTCTACCTGTACAGGTGTGTAACATCAAACGTGCTTCTACGTGTTTGTGTGCTAACAGAGCCATCCTGCTCATTGACGAGTCTAAACTACAGAAGCATCAATGCAAACATCTTATCTTCTGGTCCCATCGGACCTTGAACATAAGAAGGTCCACCAACGTTCAGTTCTTCAGGACTTCATAAAACTATGGTCACACTTTTATTTGATCCTAAATCTTTAAAATAAACAGGCGGTGCTTTGACGTCCGTCTTTTTTTTTTTTTTTTTTTTTTTTCCATTTATAGATGGCCTCCCTTCACACCTTATAGCCATCCTCTCACTCCAATATTTTTTTTTTTATTTTTTTTTATTTTTTTTTATTTTATTTTTATTTTTTTTTTATTTATTTTTTTAATAGAGAAAGAAAGAAAAGAGAAAGTGAGACAACAAAACAAAACAAAACAACAAAACAACAATTGTCCACAGAAAGAGCACAAGGCAAACACACCAAACCTCCGTCCACAATCCTGCAAAGCACATGACAGAACACAACAACGAAACATACAAGCATAAAGACTGATAATATTCATGACCTTGCAAATATTTCTATAAATACACATACCCATACCTACAAATATATATACAATATACATACATATATATTTATATTCATTTATATACCCATCTACATACATCTACTATACATCCCTGCATCCATTTGTGTGTGGTTGTGAGCATGCATAAGTGAATGAGGTTCCTCCAATAGAACATTTAGTAGCGACTGTGAAGCATCAGAGACCCGTCCCCCCAAAGCCCGAGACAGACGAAGGGGCGATCAAAGCCCAAGACCCCAGGAAGGACCCCGAGCCCAGAGTCCCCAGGACCACCCGAACAGGACGAGCCACTCGTCCACTCCCCAGATCCGACCAAGTGGAAGAACCGGACGAACCCCACCAGGGACCACACACAATGACCCCCCGGGGTCAACAGCGACAATACACAGGCCCCCGCCGGAGCCCGCTGCACCGACGTAGCCCCAGGGCCGGTCACCGAGGCTCGGGCACCGGGGACGCCCATCCCTCAGGTCCAGACCTGACAGGACCAGAGGACCCGAGCCCCACCAGGCAGCCACCAGGCCGAGCTGACAAACGCCCAAGCGCCCAGCCCCAGATAGTGAGGGCCCCAAGCACGCCCGTAGGCAGAGGAACACCCACCAGGGGGCCACGTGGCAGGAGCGCGACACTGGGTAGCCTCAGAAGTATCAGAGAGGGGGCAGTCCAAGTCCCAGCCTGACACTTAAACATTCATACACAGACACACTCATTCAGACCCACCCTCATCCTCACCCTCAGTCACAGAAAGACAAACAATAACGACACGCTCCATTCATAATCCCGATGCACACTCTATACCCCCTAGGTCCAAGACATGTACCTGCTCCCTACATGGGGCAGCCCACATCCAAACCCAGGAGGTAGACCCATTCATTCTGGGGTGGAGAGCAGCAGACGTCCAAGATCCGGCCCACCCCGCGCCCTGCCGACAGGACAGGACACCCGAGCCCAAGCAGCCCCAGAGGGAGCGCACTGCCAGCCCCGCCCACGGCGAACCCACAGGCCCCGAACCCCCCCACACCCCAGCACAACCCCTGACGGCCCACCCCCAGAATGTCCGCAAGGCAACCAGGGGGGTAAGAGAAAAATAAATAAATAATATATAAATAAATACATAATAAATAAAATTGAAATTAACAAATCAAGACCCCGACACACACACCCCCGTCCCCAAATGTACTGTTGGTGAGTGTTGTTGTAAAGTGTATTTAAAAAGGAAAGAGAAGGAGCAAAGGCTGGCATTATACCAGTTTCCCCTCCACTCCAACTCTAACCCAGGCCCTAATTGTCTAGATGCATAATGTTGAGTGAGCATAGGCATGGGGGCGAGATTGATGTCATCCCGCCACCCATAGCCATAGTGCTCACTCCATTCCCTATATGTGACTTTTATGAAGATGTTTATGAATGAATGTCTAAAGTGTATATAAAATTGAGTCCCAGGTGCTCTTAACAACAGAGATGTAAAACCATTGCAGCACACCCGAGACCCAAATTCCCTACATGTATTAATTTAAGATGAAGAGGGCGGAGGTGCGTGTTGAGGGATGGGGAGAAAAATAACTGCAGGAACAGTGCTCCCACAGCGAGTCAGCTCCCCCGCTGACCCTGCTTACCCCCCAGCTCGCCAAGGTCCACCCAAGGAGCGAGGTAAAGGAAACACCTCTCCGACCGCCAGGACATTGAGCCAAGACCAGAGAGGGACACGGCCCCGAGGGCCGCCAACAGCAGAACCAACAGCCCACACCCGCCAGGGCCGCCACGACCCCTGCGAACCGCAGTCAGCCCGCCGTCCAAGAGGACACAAAATCCCACATGGACGACACGGCCAAGAGCGCCCGCCCAACCGTCGACAGAGCCAGGAAGCATCAAGAACAGGCCCCAACCGGGGCCCGCACACCGGCCAAGTATAGTCCAAGACCATCATCCAGGACATCCACTTAATCCCCACCCCAGAAGAAATACTATACCCACCCTTCATATTAACAACTTTCAAAACACATAACACATTAGACACCCAGGCTGGGTTTGCCCGCTCCCTCCCATTGGCCACCAGTCACGCCCCCAGACACCCACCCCCCAGCATATGAACCCCAACCCACCAGCGAGCCGAGAGCCCCCGGCCAGAGCTGGGCACCAGAGCGCCAGCCAGCCCATAGCCCGGCGACCCGCCGGCTAGAGCCCAAGACCCCCGACCCCCACCAGGCCCAAGCCCGGGGACGACGCGCCCCCAGAGTCCCAAGCCCCCGGCACCCACCCCGAAACCACCCCAGCACAGCCGGGTCACCGACCGGCGACCCATGACCGCCGCCACCGACCACCCGAGGGCCCGCATGCCGCCCCCAGTAGATGTCCCCCAGAACCCCCCCCGGTCCTCCCCAGGTCGAAGACGAGGTCCTCCCCGCCCAAGCAGCCCTAACCCCCCGGCGCCCCAAACCCCAACCTCCCCCCCCTCCAGTCCCAATGCCCCACAAGGCCACATCCCAGACCCCCCACCCTCACTACGTAACGGAGCCGATCAAAGAATGCCAAATAGGTTGATCCAATGTGTCGGCAGATGCTGTTTCAAGACTAATATGATCTAACAGAAGATTTTTATACTGATTAACGCTAAGATTATTTTTATTTTTCCAATTTACGAGTATGGTTTTCTTTGCGATGCATAAGGCAGTGAAAAGCATATAGGATGTATTTTTTTCTAGTATAACATCTTCAAAGATACCCAATAAGCAAACAGATGGAGAGAGTGGGATATTAATTTTCAAACATTTAGACAAGTCTTCACATACCTGTACCCAGAACCTCTGAACGGGTGGACAGAACCAGAGCGCGTGAATATAATCATCAGGTGTATTACTTATGCACTGTGAGCACTTGTTAGATGGTATAAAGCCCATCTTAAACATTCGCTCCCCTGTATAATGTACTCTATAGAGAACCTTATATTGTATTAATTGTAAATTGGAGATTCTAGTCAATTTAAAAGTATTTGAACATACTTGAGACCAAATTTTTTGTTCAAAGTTGATTGATAAATCTGACTCCCATTTTTCAACAGGTAGTGCTATCGAGTCATCGATTCTAGTTCTGTTGTGGAAACTTAAAACAAGTACAGTATACATTTATCTTATTGCAGCTCCCACTCAGTGTTCTGCTAAACTTTGTACAGTTTCAGTTGGTTTAATGGCTACTTTAATTTATCCATGTTGGTTATAACTGTACATCAGACAGTTTAACATTGTGCTTGTGCACAGGCTAAAATTAAACCTCTAATTTGAGCCTTTACTGCCCTTTTTTTCCAGATTTATTTTTGCAATAATTAAGAGGAAAATTCTCTCTTGCAGTGTTAACTTTTAGAAAAGTAATCCAGTTCAAATGTGACAAATGCGGTTTTAATTTGTAACAGAAGATTAAAAATATATATAAGAGCAGTCCCACATACAGAGTATGTACCGGTAAGTCTGGTTCTGCCACTAAAAAGAAATACAAAGTCAAATGGTAAGTCATAATAATGAGTTTCAGTCATAATTTTGATGTTTAAAGTCATAATAATGAGTTTGTATATCGTAATTATGACTGAAAGTTAAAATTGTGACTTTGAAAGTCATGATTATGATTTGAAAGTCATGAATGTAAGGATGGCACCATCTAGTGGGCATCCTTTGTTTGTTCTCCATGTTTGTTTACTCAGTTTAATTTCTTGTCAGTCATCTATGTTAGTTTTATTTGGTTTCCCTTGTTCCAGTCCAGTTCTTTAATTCTAGTTTAGTCAGGAGATAGTGACGGAGTGAAGAAATATGTTAAAATTATATTTTTAGAAAAGTTACAGACTGCACCTTTAATGGGTCATTTAATTGATTGTGCAGGTCATAATTTAATGGTATATTTAGGTATATATTATTTATTTAAGTATGGAATAATGACATACACATTTAACGACGCATTGAGTGGTGCATTTACATATTTAATGACAAATGTATTTATTTAGTTAATTTTGTCACTTTCATGTCACGTGAAGCAGGCGAGCTGTCTCTTTAAAGCGCATGAGGAGGCGTGTGGGACGTCCGTAAGACGCGAGTCTCGTGAATCATTTCAGTGTCAGGTTGGGTGACATTGTGTGACAGGACAGGACACCTCGTACGGAAAAAGTTACCTGCGTGCGCAGAGAGCGCGTGCGAGGGGCGGCAGGTGGAGGTGGGCTGTGCGTCACGGCTGTTGGTTTTACGCGCAGAGGAGCGCGCTGCTGGCGGCTCCTTCCTGCTCCTCACCTGCCAGGCTGACCTCCATTTCTCCCAGCAGACTTCTCCTGTCAGGAATGTGTTTCCCTTGAGGACCAGCAGACTCCCCGGGGTGCACTGCACGACCAGCAGCCTGTGCAGGATGTACACGATCACCAGAGGTCCCAGCAAACTGGCCACACAGAGGCGCACAGGTGAGTCTGCTCCAACTCGCTTCTTCTGCTGCAAACTTTCAGAAGCTCCTTCAACTTATTTTTTTTTCCTCCAGGACCCACTCAACAGCTGGACAACAAAATTAACGAGTTCAAACACAAACAAACCTCCTGGAGCATGCCTGAGTGAGTGCACCTTTTCAAAATAAAACAACTAAAACCCAGCCTGCAACATGTTTGATGGACTGTTCTGTTACAGTGGGTTCATGCACGTGTCACGCTGCTCCCTGGTTCCAACCTGCTCTGCTTCCTTGTGTCTCTGCTTGTTGTCATGACTTTGAGGCAGCCAGGCCCTGACTCTGTTCCCTGTGTGTGTGACCTTGTGGAGCACATGGTCCTTGGTCCACAGCTGTTGTAATCTCTGACTTCTGTCCAACCAACCTTGCTTAAAGGCAGGTTCAAAGGGCAACTGTGCAAACATGTGCTAGTTCTCCATAAATTAAAACTTGTTTCTCTTTGCACCTGTCAGCCTTCCTGCACCGAGGATCATTTTTAACCGTGTGAATGGAAAGAAGTACCATCACCCGGCTCAGGCTGTCCCTGCAGACAGTCAGCACGAAGAGACGTTCTCCCCCACACACCAGGACAACGTCAAGTTTGTCTCTGACAGTAAGTTCTAAAGACAAAAACATCTTTTTATTGTTGCTCTGCGTACTGGTTGATTTGTGATTTGTTACTTTCAGGGGGGTTAGGAGCTACAGACCCCCACCCCTTTTTTTTTTTCAAGGCTACTCCCACACAGCTGCTCTGACACTGATAGTCACGATCACAACCGAGCAGAGGAAAACTCACTCACCCACATATCATCGGGCCACCCATGGTCTTTGCCAGGTCTATTCAAAAGTGACCCTTAAAACCCTGAACCGGTCTGTCTGAATATGATGCTTGAAACATGTGAAACCCCTCAGAGATTCTTCCATACCTCGAGCCTCACGTTGCCTAGTTGCTTCTGTGGAACAGCTGATCAGAGAGGTGAGGTGGGTCAACCTGTGCACCTGAAGGCAGTCGTCTGATTGGCCCATCCATCTGACGGAATCCTGTAGAACGCACCCAAGTCTTTCTCTCTTTTTTCCATTTAACCTTTATCTATACAGGTTAGTCTCATTGAGTCACAAAGACTCATTTACAAGAGAGACCTGTTTTAGACAACATATAAAGTACAGACACAATCAACTACAATTAGAAAAAATGCCATTTAAAATAAAAGTAGTCAGGATGCCATATAAAACAAGGTAAAAATACTAAAGACATGAACACATTTGCTTTGATGTTTCTATTGACCTTATCAAATGTTTAAAATCCCCTTAAGAAAGGAAGGTGGTCAGCTTCAGTTCTTGTTGCAAGGTGTTCCAGGTTACAGGAGCAGAGTATGAAAAGGCCTTTTGCTAAGTTCTGTCCGCAATTAAGGAACGCTGCAGGTAATGATGTCCTGAGAGCGCATGTTGTAACTGCACTGACGGTGTGACATGTGGGAGGAGAAATAAGAAAGAGGCAGGTCAAAGAGTGATTTATAGATGAAAATGAACCAGTGTGAGAGCCTACGTGTAAGATAACCAATTACCAAAGAGTGCAGGGTGCAGTGATGGTACGGTAGTTACAACCACTTATGAATCTTAGCGCGCCATGTTAGACAGCATCCAACATCTGCAAGCAGCTGGCAGGCCATTCGTGTAAGTAATATCACCATAGACTATGGCTGGTAGGAAAGTAGCGGTTACAAGGTGTTTTCTGGCATTCAGAGTTAAGCAAGATCTATTTCTGAAAAAGAAACCCAGTTATAATTTCAGGTTGTTGTCGTTGTCGTTGTTGACGTCGTCGTCAAGTTTTCGATATGTGGTTTAAAAAAGATGTGCATCAAACAAAATTCCCAAGTATTTGTAAGAATCTACAAAATCAACGGGAACACCATGCAGCTTGAGATGGAATAAGTCTGACTGAATGATGTCGAATGCAGACTGTAGAAGTTTTTAGCAACTGTGTTAGCTCGGCAATAGACAACAGTGTCATCGACATATACTGTAGATACAAGGAGGGGTCAAGAATGTTTAGACCTGCATTATTTATATAAAAAAGATTGGGTCCTAAAACTGAGCCTTGTGGCACACCATTAGTGACCGTTGGGTAGCTAGATGAAGTACTGTTATGTTGAACACATTGCCTCTGACCTGAGAGATGGTTTGAGAACCAGCCGACAGTGTGATCTGAGAGCTTGTGTCATAAGATGTCATGATCTACAGTATCAAAGGCTTTGGACAGGACTAAGTAAAGTATTACTTAGTTACAATACTTGGTTACTCATTAACTGAGCTCACTACAAGCATCCAGCCAGAAACGTGGTAGAAACGGTTCAAAGCAAATGACCTGAAATTGATTTTTCGTTCAGTGTCAACAGCGTAAAAATGCGATATGAGTCAGGTCTCGTCTCTTTTTCTCCTGCAAGTTTTCCGTAAAAGTTGTGAGAACAGCGAGGAACAGAGCTGCTCACAACTTTTCACCAGAGACAAGTGGCCGTCAGCCGCTGAACGCCGACCAGCAGAGCGCTATGATGACATCATGGCAAGAAGTTTACGATTGAAATCTTTTCTGAGCCATGTGTCGAGGAAAGAAAAGCCGTTTTTACGCTTTGGTTTGACCCCAGCTACATGTCAGAGTCCAGAAGACTCTCTGTCCACAACAAGTGGTTTCTGATGTGTACTTGGGTCTAAACCGTGACCCAGTTCTGAAGTGCTTGGTTTGTTTTAACATTCACAGAAACACTCTGTCTCCAGGAGACCTCGCTTGTCTCTGTTGTTTTTACTTTCTGTGTCCTGTTGGTTGTTGGCATCGACGCTCGGCCTCAGCGGCTCATAAACAACCACAGGAACCTCATAACCACAGGAACCTCGTGTCTGAGTGAACAAGGGCGCAAAACACGAGCAGTTATAAAAAGAAGCAAATTCTGTTGCATTCATTACGTTTCCAAATGAGCTTTCTAAAAATGCAAGTCGGACTACAAGAGATTAAATCACTTGTATGTTGTGTGATTTTAATCTGAATTATTCAGAATACAGACATTTGACTGGAGAGGCAGGACTTTACTTTAGGTGTTACTCAGACACACACCTGTTTTTGTTCTTGTTGTTTTTCACATGCAGTATTGCAGTGTCAAAGATGACTTTCATGATTAAACCTTTGTGCTTTTTAGTCTGGCAGGAAGTGACTGAACAGGAAGAAGGGAATCAGAGACTGGAGGTGTCCCAGAGAGCAGTTTACTACAAAGAGGCCAGTCCTGGACCTCACATGGACAGTGAGTACAGCTGTTTGTCCTCGTTCTGCTTCAACTCCTACATTTTAAACAGGATTATGTTACAGAAACTTCCACAGTTGTAGGTTTATACAAGTCTGCTCTAGCCATAGAGTTAGGATCTATTAAATTAAAGCTCTATGTAAGACAAAACGTTTTTTATTTTATTTAATTTTTTAGAAAAACATTTCACTTGATCACGCCAGACTTTCAGACTAAGATCATTTTATGTTGAGAAATGAAATTTGAAGCTGTTTTGGTGAAACATTGAAAATAGTTATGCTCAATCTCAGGCAATATTGCGAGATCCACACTCAGAGTATGCGTTACGAATGATTCGGCTACCACCGTACCAAACTTTTGAACAAAACGTGGAAAATTAACAAAATTATACCAACGAAGTCCATGCTCAATAATTCAGGTATACAATCCAACAGTTTTCAGTCGAGTCATCTGGACATTTTTTTTTTTTGGTGCTGAAACGTTTCACCTTCCATCCAGAAGGCTTCATCAGTCAAGGAAACACATAACACAAAACTGATTATTCTCCCAACAGCTTATTCCAAAGTGGAACAAACCAGTTATGTTGGTGCTAAGTTGGTCTCTTTGGCATGCCCGGTGCCGGTCCTCTTCCTCGTCGACAGTCATGTCAAACTGGTTCAAAACCAACAAAGTCCATGCTCAATAATCCAGGTATACAATCCAACAATTTTCAGTCAGGTCATCTGGACAGTTTTTTTTTTTTTTTTGTGCTGAAATGTTTCACCTTCCATCCAGAAGGCTTCATCAGTTATAGTAACATTTGTGTGGATTTTAGGACCTGCTGGCTGTAGAAGCTATCTTGGGTTGGCTGAAAAAGTTAATTAGTTGTACATCCAGTAATTACTTTTTGAGAGATTGATTTAAAATTGTCCAGTGGCTCATGAGATATTTTGCTTACAGAGATATGGGCAAAAGCATAATTGTTGGAGAAAAATATCTTACTTACTCAAAAGGAGCCACACTCCACAGCAGGATTTTATTTTCAGGACAGGTTACACAAATATACAGGAAGAACACACATACACACACCCAGTTGCAAGAATCTGCCATGATCAATGTGTGAAGCTTGTTTTTATACGCTTATCAGTTCAGCCAAGCTCACAGAATCTGAGACCTTGGAGCAACAGCTGCATTCCCACCCAGCTCCTCATCCACAATCCTGCTAACACAAAATATGGTTCATGGGCAGAGTTAACATTCTCAGTCATAGTAGTTAAAACATCCATAAAGTCTGACTAAAAATTCCCTAACAATAATTTGCTGTCTTTCTTTTAGCAGTGGGTGATAATATAGATGTGTAATTATACCAAAATACAGTTTTAAAAATCAGTACACACAAGGATGTAATGCTTGAATAATTTCTTATTATGAATTTGCCTTAACGTTTTTATTTTGAAAGTAAAAACCGGACAATTTTTAATTAGTCTTAAAGGTATTGTGACATGATGTTGGAAATGTGCATATTTATCACAACATTTATATCTTATATCATTCAGCTCTGTTCGTTTTTGCAAAATAAATTATAAATATATTAAAATTTCATTCCAATTTATGGTAGTTTTTTCTCTGGGACACGCCCCTAAAAATCCGTGCATTTCCGCAAAACGTCATTGTGACGTACCCGTGGGCACTGGGCATAAGACAGAGCCTTGCCCGTTTGTTTGGTGTGTTAACTGCTTGCCATACGGATTCGTTTTCTGAAAGATCGCCTCTTTTTTTTGTGTAACTTGAAAAATGCCGTCACGTTGTAGCACATTTGGGTGTTCTAATATCAGCAGTGAACAAGTGAGCCTTCACAAATTCCCAAAAGATGAGAAACTTCGCCTATAATGGACAAGTACAGCGAAGAGGGACCTATGGTGTCCTACCAAAGAGTCATATGTCTGCAGCCAGCTACCATTTTACTGCTGATCAGGTAACATCTGTAATTTTTTTTTATTCAGGGAGGGTTTATTAATGAGAGTTTTGGATGATTTACTGTCTTAAAATTATAGATCTCAAACGCGATCGGGACTCTTGTTAGCATAGCCCAAGAACAAAGAAGCCACATCACGAAGCTAACCCCACTTAGCTAGTATGAAATAAACCGTGTCTAAATCACTTTTCAATTGATCGAGTGTCCAATAACTGTATTTGATGAATAATAACCCTTCGATTGCTTTAATACATTCATGTACTAACAATAGGTTGTGTTTGTTCAACATGCTCCGCCATTATTATTTACATGCGCGTTGAGCAGCGGCTACCCACGGGTACGTCACGATGACGTTTTGCGGAAGTGCACTGATTTTTAGGGGCGCGTCCCAGAGTAAAAACTACCATAACTTGGAATGAAATTTTAATATATTTATAATTTATTTTGCAAAAACGAACAGAGCTGAATGATATAAGATATACAGTATATGTTGTGACAAATATGCAAATTTCCAACATCATGTCACAATACCTTTAACTTTACAGTTTATTGGTTGCACTTCCCCACTGTGACCGACAGAGGGCATGATTACAAGAGATTCTCAGAAATCTGTACTTTTTCATTGAAAACGAGCATTAAAAAGATTGAGGTTTTTTCCAATTCTGTTGTTTTATTAAGGCAAGAATGCTAGCAGGATAACATCTCTTGTTCTGTTCAATAAAGAGCGATAAAATGATCTCACCAGATAGTTTTTACAGACGGCTGTTATGGCAAAGTTGATGAAAACAATAATGCTGTATACCGTATTTGCCGGATTATAGGTCGCACCGGAATATAGGTCGCAGTGTCCAATTATTGCCAAAAATTGGAAAAATTCACAAATAGGTTGCACCGGATTATAGGTCGCACCTACATCACCGCCGACGTAACGCGTCATCCACCGCTGACGCGCCGCGTGACCGCTGAGTCAACCCAGCAATATGGACCGAGTGTTTAGCTCTGCTGCTAATGTCTGCTAACACAGTGTTTTTCAACCACTGTGCCTAGGCACACTAGTGTGCCGCGAGTGATCATCAGGTGTGCCTTGGAAATTATAAAAAAAGCCCCCTTCTACAACCTCTTTAAATTTAAGACCACATTGTTGTGGTACTGTTCGGGTGTATTTTTGAAGACATGTTAACAGAAGCTAACACGGGACTCCGCCTCTCAGAACACAAATAAAAAAATCGAATTTTAGGTCAAATGTTTTCTCGAGACCATAGTAACGTACATTAAAGCTCCTATAATTACACTCTGTAAGCAGAAAAAAATATACACAGAGTAGGTTTGAAGCTATTTATGACGTAAACAGAAGTAAACTGAAATAAAAACGAATGCTAACACGGGAAGTCCGCCTCTCAGAACACGAATAAAAAATCGAATTTTAGGTCAAATGTTTTATCGAGACCATAGTAACGTACATTAAAGCTCCTATAATTACACTCTGTAAGCAGAAAAAATATACACCGAGTGGTTTTGAAGCTATTTATAACGTAAAGAGAAGTACACAGATAAAAAACTAATGCTAACACGAGACGAGTCCGCTTCTGACACGAATAAAAAAATCAAATTTTATGTCAAATGGCTTATCGAGACCACCATAGTAACGTACATTAAAGCTCATATAATTACACTCTGTAAGCAGAAAAAATATACACCGATTGGTTTCGAAGCTATTTATAACATACCGTAAACAGATATACATCCACAAGCTAAAAAGCTATGCTAATAAAAGATAGTTTATTTTTTATTTTTATCTCAAACATTAATAAAACTACTCACTTGTAAACGTCCACACTGTGATTCCATTCTGTAAGTTTCAGAAAAATCCGCTGAGTGGTTCTTGACTTATCTTGCTAACAAACCGCAAACAAACAGAGCTAACATAAGCTACATCCAGACCAGGAGGCCGACAGTCAGTCCATTGCGCCCCTAGCGGCCGAAAGTGGTACTGCACCATTTTCTGCCAAACTGAAAAGGCTCATAACTGAGTCAAAAATTGGTCTAAAAATATGAAAAAAAAATCCATAAATATATCGCACCAGATTATAGGTCGTAGGCCGTGAAAAAAAACATAAAAAGGTGCGACCTATAATCCGAAAAATACGGTACTTATTTTATGTGATGTCTAACTAAAATGCTATTAATTTTTTTTAATGGCGAGTTAAAAAAGTGACGTAATGAGTGCTAAATTTAAGTGTTGTCGTTGAGGGAATTAAAAGCTCAAATGTTTTGTTCTGGTTAATGTTCAGCTCTGCTTTTAACAGGACAAGCAATATTTTACCAAAAACGTTTTAGTCTTTTAAATTGATACAATAAAAATGGAACCACTGTATCATTTAAACATCAAATGCTACCGATTTTAAAGTAAACTTGAATTTAATAAATATGTTTATGTTTATTAAATTTGTTCATTTTTTTACAGAAGAAACGATACAAGACAATCTCATTAAATGATAGTGTACAAAATGTAAAAAAATGAAAGGTATAGCAGAAAGAAGAATAAATCTTATTATATCTGCCCCTTACTTACAACAATCAGATTAAACAACAATAATCAGCCATGTAAACAATGATAATCTTCAACCAACTTTTTCAACAATCAGATTTAACAATAATAATCTTCAACCAACAGTACAAAATGACTAACTCTTTCTAATTTTCTAATTGATACAATACACATTACGCTATTTCATATATATTTTTTAACACATTTGTTTTGATCATTTTTTTAAATGTAAACATTGACTTGGCATTTTTAACTACATTCTCCAAGCCATTCCATAATCTAATTCCCTGGATTGAGGTAGAACGTCCCTTCAAACTGGTTCTGAATTGTGGTTTTACAAACAACTCTGTCCCCTTAAGATTATAACAACTTTGTCTTTTAACAAAGTGCATTTGGATATTTAAAGGTAATGCATTATTTTGAGCTCTATACATAACTGATAAGATATTATAGTCTACCAAATCATGGAACTTCAATAACTTTAGGTGATAGAATAATGTACTTGATGGATGACGATAATGCTTTCTAGTGATAATTCTTACAGCTCTTTTCTGTAATACAAAAATAGGTTTTGTGATTGTTTTACACGCATTCCCCCAAACATCAATGCAATAGATTAAGTGTGGAACAATGATTGTGTTATACAACAAATATAGAGCTTTATCATTTAATAGGTCTCTGACTTTGTACAGTACTGCAATCGATTTAGCTATTTTTATTCTTACAGAATTTATGTGTTGTTTCCATGTCAGTTTGTCATCAATGATAACACCCAAAAACTTCACCTCACTCATTCTACAAATCTCAACATCCTCAATTTTGAGTGGGACATCAACAGTTTTCTTTTTATTACCGAATATCATGTAATTAGTTTTCTCTAGATTTAATGATAATTTATTTATTTTAAACCAAGTTTGTATCTTGACAAATTCTGTCTTTATCAATTCCAACATTTGTTCTATATCTTCACCTAAACAGAAAAAAGTGGTATCATCAGCAAAAAGTACACATTTAAGGAGTCCTGACACATTTACCAAGTCATTCACATATAAAATAAAAAGCTTTGGTCCAAGTACAGAGCCCTGGGGAACTCCACATGTGATATTACAAATATAGTCATCAAATGAGTGATGGGGGAGTGGAAGTGGTGGTGCAGAGGTTAGAGAAGGTGGGTCTGTGATCAGAAGGTAGTCTGTTCAACTCCAGACTGACATAGTATGTGGGTGGTAAAGGTGAAACGCCCACACCTGCCTCCACCTTCATTTGCCCCACTCTAGGTCCTTGAGCAAGACTGTTAACCCCCATCATCTGCTTCCCCGTGCATGCACTAAATAGCAATATTATATACGTATACATATACTGTACAGTATAAATTTTTTAAGACAAAGGATTTTAACGGTTTTATTTTGAAAGTATCAAGCGGATAATCCTAAATCTCTATGCTAACTTCACAAATTAAAAGTTGCAGTTCTGCAGAGTGACCGCCAGAGGGCAGTGATTGCTCGCGATTCTCGAGAATTATCAATGACTGTAGTAAAACACGCATTAGTATATTGGTACTGTGCTTTTAAAAACATCGCTACTGCTATTTTTTGCTTTTTAAAAAAATTTAATGAAATGTTGAGTCCTAATTTCTTAAAAATCAAGGTTAGCATGCTAACATCGATTTGTCTCATGTTAAACTTTTGGAGTTGTAGTTTCTAAACATGTCCACAAGATGGCAGTAAAAGCCCAAATGTTAAATGTAACATATTCTAAAAACTTCCTGCCTGTAGAAAAATCTAAAACGTTGTTAGAAATTCTAAACATTTTGAAATGTATCATACTATAATACTAACATCAAATTCTAAAGATCTTATTGATAAGTATTGTTTCAATAGCTTCTGTAGCATGAAACATATGTTGCTCTGGGGTATGAGGGTCAGTCAATAAATCCAAAATATGATCTATAGTCTGCAAGAAAACGTATTATAAAACCTTTAAAGTTGCGAGATTTTTTTTTAACAAAGGTTGATTAACCTGCCAAATTAAAGGTTGAATGAAAAATATGTAATTTAGGACGTTGATAGTCGAAACGTTAATTTGACATATTTGGTGTTCTCCGCTGTGACCGCCAGGAGGCAGTAGTACGGAAATTGAGAAAATGGCAAGTTTGTAACGCGAGAAACTTTTAAATCTTTTTTTCGGGTTTAAATACTTTCAGTGAGCAAGTCTTGCGCTAAAATGATATATTCTGAGTGGGTTTAAACAATCTCGAGAAAACATTCGCACTAGCAGTTAATGACAGGTAATATATATTTTTATGTTGCTTATTGCCATCTATTGTAGTTCATCAATTTGACCGGCAGGGGGTAATAAATGCTCATGAGTAAATAAACTATTTCAGCTAAAACTTCATGTCAGGTCTTGCAGCATGACTTTGATAAAATATGCTAATACATCAACTGTTTTGATAAAAAATGTACTGACTGTTTTTTTCTCAATAGCAGATCTAGAATAGCAAAGTTACATCCTTGCAATTGTTTTCTTGGGTAAAAAAATAAATAAATCAGACACAAATATCAGCACTTTATTTTTGACATTTTTCTTCTTCTCAGGTTTTGTTCCCATAGATCTGGATGAATGGTGGGCCCAGCGCTTCTTGGCCAACATAGACAAACTCTCTTGACATGTAAGAGACTATTTGATGCACCACAGCAGTCAGGTGAGACTCTAAGGAAGGCTCACGAAGGGAAACGTGGCCCGAGCTGTAGAGTTGACGGCTTGTGCCGGCCTGATGTGGTTCAGATGGACAGACTGGGCTGATGAAACTGCAGCAGAGAACAACTTGGACTCACCTCCTTCTGCGCTTCATGTCTGAAAAGATCAGCTCAGTGCAGACAGTAGTTAAAGGATGAATTGTTGAAGCTTGAGTTTCTTATGTTTTGATTCTTACAACAAAGATAAACTTTGAAGAAAAGAAAAAAAGCATTTACAAGTTTGTCTTTTTCCCCCCTTTATATATAAGTTAAAGATACCGTTAATAGTATCCATTTTGGAGTATTCTTGTTATTCATGTTTAAAAAAAATTGTGTGGATGGAGGAACTTCCAGCAGCTCATTTTCATTCCATTATTTCCTGTTTTAGTCCAATGTGTGCAGTAAATCAGCAGAAATGAAACGCTCCATGATGTGTGAAGGGTCACAGTTTTTCTTTAGAAGCACTTTCAGTCTTCAAATGCTCATTTACGATAAACCAGTCTAAAGGAAACCGTCAGTGTTTATCCAAAGCTTTAGTCAAGAGCTCATTGAGGCGGGAAATCATCGGTCGTGGATCATCATTCAAGCCTGCCGTGATCATGGCGTTGTCATAAATCTGAAAAGTTTAAAAAAAAAAAACATGAGTACTGGTAGAAATACTAATACATCAAGTGTTGCTTCCTTCCAGCAGATGTTTCAAATTAAAAGCAGAAGATGCTGGGGGAAAATTCTTAAAATAACAAATCTTAGCTGAGCACCCATATTGGATTCTCACACACAGAAATGAGACATTTGTAAATGAGGTACCTGATCCAGTAACAGTCCAGCCAGTTCAGAGTTTGTGTCCTTCAGCTCGTACAACTTCTTGACCAGATTGTGTCTGCGAGATAAATAATTTTAAATAAACATGCAATGAGCATGCATCAGGGTATTTAAAATAAACAGTTTGGAAACATTTTGTCCTCTTCACACGTTTAGTGAAACCCCTCTCACCCTGCGTTGATCTCTAGCGTGGGCTGCAGGATCTGAGCTCTCTCCTCGGCGGAGCGCGCCACCTGCTGGGTGCGGAGGAAGTGGCGTGCAGCGCCCATTTCCAGCACAGTAATCATGGCAGGGTGGGTGTCCAAACGAGGTGTCAGCTGAGGGTCAAGCGTGTGCAAAACATACGTTTTTAGGTCAAGTTAAATAAAATGAGAAAATGCAGTAACGAGGTTTTAAATATCAAGAGTGAAGAACTACTCTGTGCTCAAGAAAACTATTGACTGATAGGTATTTCTATTATGAACCCCATTATGAACCTTTAAATAAATAATGCACACAAGACAACAGGCGTGAGATTTGACTCTTTGCAAAGAGGGAAGTTCACTTGATTAGGTCAGAATGAACTCCAACTTCCTAAGATTTGAGTTTGTCTTTTATTCAAGCGAGTGACACAGATTCAATATCAACAAGATCAAGCACAGTTTCATCACATCTTCTCCTGCAGTTTAATCTCTCACACCCCCTGCACAAAACATCTGTCTCCCCGTTACCTTTACGTTGGCGACTCTTGGACCTAAAGCGTTCTTCATCCAGGCCATCAGGTCGTCGGCCTGCTCCTGCGTCAGCCGCTCCGACTCTGCAGCAGAGAAAAGTTCAGTCTCTGTCCTGCTGAAAGTCAAAGTGAAGGAGGTGCACACCTGGCTTGGAGTCCTCAAACTTCTCCTCCTTGTAGTGATCCACCACGATGTCCGTCTCGACCGAGATCAGCTTCTTCTTGTCGAACTCCCTGAGGTGGAGCAGGGTGAGCTCGTCAAACTGCTCGTAGCAGAACAGGACCTGAAAGAGCCAAGAGGTTCACGTGTCACATCCAAACTCCTTCGACATTTAAACAAACCTAAACGTAAAAATCAGTAACGACAAAAATATCTTTGAAACAAATGTTTTAAAGTGATGTCATCCTCTGATCTGTAACTAGCTGATCCACTACCTCCATGTCTTTCTTCTTCATGGCCTCGTAGTAGGGGGAGTGCTCTGCTAGGTGTCGGTTGGGGGAGCACAGGTAGTAGATGTTTCGCGTGCCAGCCTTCATGCGAGAGGCGTACTCAATCAGATTCGTCTGCTGGCCGGCTGGCAAGGCTGACGACTCGAACCTCAACAGCTTTCCAATGTCCTCCTACCGAGCAGGAAGGGAGAGTGATGCTGTGAACAACGCTCGCAGGGACACACGATGCATCCTGCTCTGAAACATCCAGTCGGCACCTTTACGTCCTGCTCCTGGACGGTGATTATACCCTCCCTGATGAAGAGGCCGTAATCGTCAAAGAACCTGCCGTACTTCTCAGGCTCCTTCCTGCTCTGGTCCAGCAGGAAGCGGATCACCCGCTGCTGCAAAACGTCCCGAAGCTTCCTGAACCAAGAAGATCAGACAAATCTGACGTAAACAATTTTAGGCGACAGTTCAGTGTGGTTACACAAACTTCTTATTATTGCGTCATTGTAGTGCTTTAACAGAGTACCCAAGTACTCGACAGATCGAGTCCTAAAAGTTCTATCGAGGTCTTTTTGTCCCTCTCGAGTACTCGTAGTGACGTCATCACGTCGCACTGACGTCATCACGTCACATGTCACATGATCCGCACCGAGCTAGTAGACGCTACCAAATGGATTCCTCTGTGGTTCACGGATGTATGGAGCTGGTCCAGTCTTGTCAAAAAGGTAAAAATGCGTCAAAAAGGTAAAAATGCGTCGTGTTTTATTATTATGAAACAGTTTATAATTTTATAGAATGCTTTGCTGCTCATTGAATCAACTTCTGTCACCACCGTAGATTGTGACAGAAGGGGGCGGTGTTGGATTGCAGGTCACATACAACACGGCCGAAACGGCTTCCTCTCTCGTTTCACAAACAAAAAGCAACAAATATTCATCTCTCTAGACCAGGGGTCTGCAACGTTTACGATCAAAAGAGCCATTTTACACCTTCGTTCACTAAATTAAAAGTTATCAGAGCCACAACAACCTTCTATGGCTATCAACTGGTGTCCCATGGGCTACTTTAGGTTTGTTGGAGGGGGCTTTTGTGGCCATTAGAGGTGACATTATGAAGCAAAAAAGAAATTAATAATTTAGATGTTTGCAAATTAAGAAAAATGAAAAGACCAGATTCTTGTGTGTGGGAGTGGTGGTAGTTTTTTAATTAATAAAACACTATTAACTATGCAGACCTTTGTATTTTTTTATTGTGGAAAATTAAGTATAGAAATAAAACACAAAGTTAAAATGAGTGTTATTTTTCTCCTTGTACATGTTCCAGCAAAAGAAATAAGAGAAAAACTGCTAAAACTCGTCCTTTTTATTGTTTATACAGTATAACAACCAATAAAATTCAGTTTGATGTCAGTTTTGGTCAAAGCTTGAAAGAGCCGCTGCAGAGGAACCAAAGAGCCGAATGTGGCTCCAGAGCCGCAGGTTGCAGACCCCTGCTCTAGACCTATTAAAAACCTATAAACACATTAATCTCTAAAAGTAAACCTAAATTGCACAGCACTGCAGGCGGTGGTGCGGTGTTGCCCCATTTGTTTTTCAGTTTCGGTTTCAGCGCCGCACGGTACTTTCACTTTTAATATTAATAATAATAACTAATAGTTTTGTTTTTCCTGTGACTTATCTGCAGTATGATAAATGATAGGAGCATAATAAATGCTCCCAATGTTTTGTTGGTCTTTTTTTTTTTTTGGTAAATAATGAAGTTTTTATGCATTTTTATATATTTATTTATTTTGCATCTTAAGAGCCTATGACATCATCAACTACTCGAGTACTAATCGAGTTTATTTATGTTAATGTCGAGTTTAAAAATTATGTACTCGTTATCATTGCTGTGCATTTTTCAGATTATAGGAGGGATTAAGGCCCAGATACATGTCACGCTGTATTACAGATGAACAAGAGTATCTGACTCTTAAACATCCAGAAGCAGGCAAATCAGAAAAGACCAAGATTATCAATCAGACCTTAAAACACAACATCTGGAAACATTTCAGAATAGAAGGGCCGTTATTTAAAAAAAAAAAAAAACTATTACTACTAAATAAATAGCTATAAATTTTTAATGAAGATTTAAAGAGATAAAACCAAGACTAATAAATAAATAGACAAAAGAGCAAGTGATGTACCTGATGAGGGCGCTTTCTTGTAGCAGTTCTCTGCTCAGGTTCAGAGGGATATCTTCACTGTCCACAACACCTACACCCACAAACAAGAACAACCTTAGAACGTTTTCTGGATTTTAAATTAAAGCAGATTAAAACAGGCAGGAGGCTGCAGATTAAAAACAGACAGCAGACGGGAGGCTGCAGATTAAAACAGGCAGCAGGCGGGATGATGCAGATTAAAACAGGCAGCAGACGGTAGGATGCAGATTAAAACAGACAGCAGATGGGAGGCTGCAGATTAAAACAGGCAGCAGGCGGGATGATGCAGATTAAAACAGGCAGCAGGCGGGATGATGCAGATTAAAACAGGCAGCAGACGGGAGGCTGCAGATTAAAACAGGCAGCAGGCGGGAGGATGCAGATTAAAACAGGCAGCAGGCGGGATGATGCAGATTAAAACAGGCAGCAGGCGGGATGATGCAGATTAAAACAGGCAGCAGACGGGAGGCTGCAGATTAAAACAGGCAGCAGGCGGGAGGATGCAGATTAAAACAGGCAGCAGGCGGGATGATGCAGATTAAAACAGGCAGCAGGCGGGATGATGCAGATTAAAACAGGCAGCAGACGGGAGGCTGCAGATTAAAACAGGCAGCAGGCGGGAGGATGCAGATTAAAACAGGCAGCAGGCGGGATGATGCAGATTAAAACAGGCAGCAGGCGGGATGATGCAGATTAAAACAGGCAGCAGACGGGAGGCTGCAGATTAAAACAGGCAGCAGGCGGGAGGATGCAGATTAAAACAGGCAGCAGGCGGGATGATGCAGATTAAAACAGGCAGCAGACGGGATGATGCAGATTAAAACAGGCAGCAGGCGGGAGGATGCAGATTAAAACAGGCAGCAGGCGGGATGATGCAGATTAAAACAGGCAGCAGGCGGGATGATGCAGATTAAAACAGGCAGCAGACGGGAGGCTGCAGATTAAAACAGGCAGCAGGCGGGAGGATGCAGATTAAAACAGGCAGGAGGATGCAGATTAAAACAGGCAGGAGGATGCAGATTAAAACAGACAGCAGGTATGAAGATGCAGATTAAAACAGGCAGGATGCAGATTAAAACAGGCAACAGGCAGGAGGATGCAGATTAAAACAGGCAGCAGGCGGGAGGATGCAGATTTAAACAGACAGCAGGTAGGAGGATGCAGATTAAAACAGGCAGGAGGATGCAGATTAAAACAGGCAGCGGAGGATGCAGATTAAAACAGGCAGCAGGCAGGAGGATGCAGATTAAAACAGGCAGCAGGCAGGAGGATGCAGATTAAAACAGGCAGCAGGCAGGAAGATGCAGATTAAAACAGGCAGGAGGATGCAGATTAAAACAGGCAGGAGGATGCAGATTAAAACAGGCAGCAGGCAGGAGGATGCAGATTAAAACAGGCAGCAGGCAGGAAGATGCAGATTAAAACAGGCAGGAGGATGCAGATTAAAACAGGCAGGAGGATGCAGATTAAAACAGGCAGGAGGATGCAGATTAAAACAGGCAGCAGGCAGGAGGATGCAGATTAAAACAGGCAGCAGGCAGGAAGATGCAGATTAAAACAGGCAGCAGGCAGGAAGATGCAGATTAAAACAGGCAGGAGGATGCAGATTAAAACAGGCAGGAGGATGCAGATTAAAACAGGCAGGAGGATGCAGATTAAAACAGGCAGCAGGCAGGAGGATGCAGATTAAAACAGGCAGGAGGATGCAGATTAAAACAGGCAGGAGGATGCAGATTAAAACAGGCAGGAGGATGCAGATTAAAACAGGCAGGAGGATGCAGACTAAAACAGGCAGGAAGATGCAGACTAAAACAGGCAGGAGGATGCAGACCTCTCAGGAAGCGCAGCCATTTGGGCAGGATGTCCGTGGCTTTGGTCTGGATCAGGACCTTCCTGCTGTACAGAGCCACACTGGAGCCCATCTCCCTGCTCACGTCAAACATGCTCGGCTTCTGTTAACACAACTCACTCTTTAAACTGGAGGATAAACACCTTATATGCTCATTAAATTAAAAGATAAAAATACTCAACTTATTTATTGCACAATTCCTGAATCGAATATAAACTACAACATCTTCAGTAATTCCACGTTATAAAACTTTAGTAGAGTTTTAGTAAAAATACTCAAATTACAGATTCAAACACTCCTTACCGACTCGGGTACATAAAAGATACTTCGGATGTTGAGTGGGGCGTCGGCGCGGTAGTGCAGAGTGTAGCGGGGCTTGTCGTAGGCCTGAGCGATGTAACGATAGAACTCTTCGTGCTGCCAGTCACTGATCTCCTTCGGATCCATCATCCACAAGGCCTGAAAGAAAAGAAAATGTTCATCACATTCAGCTCTCAAACTAGATGATCACAGCTTTAATGCATTAAAGTTCTGATTCACAGTAATGAGAAATAGATGCCTTTAAATGTTTTCTACAGCTCAACATTACCTGTCTGGGCTTGATGGGATATTTGAGTTAAAATAAAAAACAAATACCGGTAAATAAATCTGTATTTTGAAACAACTTCTACTTTGTTTCTATTTATTCATTAATTCCATCAGGACAAGTGCACCAGATTTACGGTATATATTTTGGACAATCTTTCACCATGTTGGCCACAGAAACATTGCTAAAAATAAAAAAATCTGTACTTATTATTAAAATGAAATGAGAACGTTTGTATTATCCCGAAGAGATGAACGGAACTGCAGCTCACCTGCAGCGTGTTGAGCCTCCGGCCGTTCAGGAAGATGGGGAAGCTGACAAAGTTGCTGTACTTTGCTACAACCTCTGAAACAGAATTGCCGATTGTCATTCAGTGAACATTCAGTGAACAGAGATTTTTTTTTGTGGCACACAGGTGAGATTTATTTAATAAATCCATGTTGGCTGTTTAACCTTTAACTCTGTCCTCAGAAGAAAACTCTTTGCAATCATCTTTGAGGTGCAGCACAATTTTTGTTCCCTGCTGAACGCCGCTGGCTTCAGCAATCTCAAAAACTCCAGAGCTGAGAACAACGAGAGAAATGTTTGAAGATTAAAACTGATTATTTTCAGGAGATTTCTCTTAACCTCATCTTAAAGAGAGAGCGAGGGAAAAAAAAAACATTTAAATTGCATGTACCCATCTGAAGACCACTTGTATCCGAGTGCATCGGGCTCTGCAGAGCGGGTGAAGACATCAACATGGTCAGCCACCATGAAGGCGGAGTAGAAACCGACTCCAAACTGACCAATGATGGTGCTGCTAGCCTCCGCTTGGTTCTGCAGTGCATCCAAGAACGCCTGTGATGTGGAGGAAATAGAAGAAAAGTTATTCTGCTGTGAACAAAAAAATTATAATTGAGCTCTTCGTTTCTCAGTGCTTCAACTCAAATGTTAAGTTTCAACTAAAAATGTAAAAAAAAAAAACATACCTCCATCAGTGTAAAAGCTGAAGTTTAATTCAGAACAGAAAGAAAAAGCACAAAGGTAGTTTGATTTGTTGCATGAGAGGACTCACCTTGGAGCCTGAGCGGGCGATGGTACCCAGGTTAGCCACCAGCTCCTCACTGTTCATACCAACTCCAGTATCCTAGAGGAGTAAAAACAGTCCGTTACTGTAGCCTGCGCTACCATATTGATCCACCAGGTGGCAGTGGAGAATACGTCACACCAATGACATTGATTACGGTAATCTTGTTACACTTACTACAAACGTTAGGCTTTTTTTTTTTTTAATCAGTCTAAGGATTTGTTTTTAATCAAGTGTTGCAGAGCAAAACTAAACGAGCATAAATTTAAAGTCCAGAAAAATTAACATGAAAAACTTCCAAACAAAACTGTTTTTCTCAACATTTTAACTAGCCTGGCCCTCGCCTTCCTACACAGCTCCGCTCAATTCTATTTTCCCTTCACTGCTCCGTCTGGGACTTCTCCCATAGAGAAGGATTTCTCCGGTAGATTTTTGACCGGACCAATCAGAGAACAGAAGGGGCGGAGCTTTTGACCCCTAACCCACGCCCCCACCTGTCCCAGCGCGCAGCCAGCGAGCATCCGCATGTTCTCATTCAAAGCGATGCAGGACTGTTTTATATGTGACACAAATGTATTAATTTCCCCTTCTTAATCCCTTATCTGGAGTTTTCTTTTGTTTTTTTTGCCAAAAGTCAAGTGATCGCTCCCTCCTCCTCCTCCTCTCCCTCCGCTGAGTTGAATGAGGAAATGCCTCAGGTTGTCACGAGAGAATTAAACTCGGGTTTTACGTTGCTGCCCGAGTCCCTGCAGATTTTCTGGTCTTCTGGTGTGCTGGACCAGAGCTCTATGGTTTTATTTTATTTTTTTAGAACGTTTTATTAACATATAAACACAGAATATGCAGCGGCAGCGAGAGAAAATGCAGCAGGAGGCGGAGCTGATGTCAAGTTCACCAGAGCACGGGAAACAGACCATATATGGCTCTGAAAGGGAGGAAGCAGAATGCTTTCCCTGTTCAAAATTTTTCGAAGATCCAATGGTTTTGTTCCTCAGCAGAGGCCACGCCTCCAGCAAGAATCGGTTCTCTATAACAGAAAGTCCAGACCCTAGTACGAAGCGAAGTGAAGGACAAGGATCTGGTTTTAACCAGGCTACATTTTAACAGGCTAAAATAAAACCGTTAACATATCAAACAAAAGCTCTAAGCTTTTTTTTTCTTTTTTCTTTTAAGCATATTTTTAGGGTGCTAGCAGAGGCAAATATTGTGGAAACGTTTCTCCATAAATATCAGCAAAAAACAAAATGCAACAATTATCCCTCGTAATTTCAGGCAATACCGGTATTTTCACATTAAATAACTTGTCATTTGGATCTGATGATTGCTTTGGTCTTTTTTTCAGCAATTGAAAATAGAATGAACTCAAGTTATTACCACAATTTTCTAAAATTCTTGAAAAATTATTTGTGATTAGATTAGACAAATTTCTTGATGACTATAACATTTTAAGTAACAGCCAATATGGTTTGAGATCTCTTCTCTAAATGGTTTTCAGAATCTGTTGGAATCCTGGCAAAAACCAATGCAGATCTGTTCCTGTCTTTGATTTTATACGTCTACCTTATAATGTTTTGCTAGTTTTTTGATACTTTGTAAAAAAAAAAAAAAAAACTTTCTTTTGTTTTTTTTCTCTCTTTTGTTTTCTATTGTTTATTGTTTGTTTGTTTATTGTTTATTGTTTAAGGAAATTATACCACTGCTGTTCATTGTTCTTTAGTTTTAGCAGGTCGCTTTCGTAAATGAGCCCTTGAGGTTCAAAAGATTTACCTGACTAAATAAAGGTTGAATGAATGAAAAGATCTAAAAATTCAACTTCTATGGCTCTTATGGAATTGACTGAACAAATTTCCACTGCTGTTGATCAAAAGCAACACTGTGTGGGTTTATTTGTTGATCTAAAGAAAGCTTTTGATACAGTTGATCACACTATTCTCCTCGAGAAGTTAAATAAATATGGTATTAGAGGACTGACCTTGAAATGGGTATCTAGCTATTTGGAGGACAGAAGTCAATTTGTACAGATAGACAATACCAGATCAAAACTCAACAGAATCACATGTGGAGTCCCTCAGGGTTCTATACTGGGACCTAAGCTTTTTATTTTGTATATAAATGATTTGGTAAAAGTGTCTGGTATTCTAAGGTGTGTTCTTTTTGCTGATGATACCACCTTCTTTTATTTTGGTTATGATTTGAAACAAATGTTTGAGTTGTTAAAAGAGGAGATCTCAATATTACAAACTTGGTTTAGTTTAAATAAGTTATCATTAAATTTAGATAAGACTAACTATATGTTATTTAGCAAAAATAAAATAGATACATTTTCTATCAAAATTGATGGTGTTGAACTAAGTAGAGTGGATGAGGTGAAGTTTTTGGGTGTAATTGTTGATGAGAGATTGTCGTGGAAACAGCATGTAAATTTTGTTAAAACTAAGTTATCTAAATCTATTGGCGTATTGTATAAACTAAAGGACTTGTTAAATGATAGGGCTCTTTATTTGCTATATAACTCAATTTTTGTTCCACATTTAATTTATTGTGTGGAGGTTTGGGGTAAAGCCTGTACAACTATAACAAATTCTATTTTTATTTTACAGAAAAGAGCGGTGAGAATTATTGCTATCCTTATCGTCATCCATCAAATGTATTATTTAAACAACTCAAATTATTGAAATTTTGTGAATTGGTAGATTATAATATTTTGTTAGTAATGCATAAGGCTCATAAGAATGTGCTACCCACAAACGTTCAAATGTTTTTCATAAAGCGAGAAAGCCGTTACAGTTTAAAAGAAACTGAAATGTTTGTTAAACCTAGATAAGACTACTGTAGTTTGAAGGGACGTTTTATTTCGAATAAGGGAGTGGAATTGTGAAATGTTTTGGATAAGGATGTTAAAGATGTAAACTCTGTGATGAAATTCAAAAAAATTATCAAGTCTAAACTGCTAGCAAAATACTAAAGCTTTAAGTAATGCATCCTAATGTATTTGTTGATTATTGAGTGTGAAATGTTACTAAATTGATCTGTTGTTTTTGGAAGTTAATTGTTTAAATTGATTGTTTGTAAATTGTTTGTTTTGTTTTTTGGGGGGGAAAAAAGGGGCAGACAAAATAAGAAATTTTCCTTCTTTCTGCCACCTTTCATTTTATGCATTTTGATTTTTTTCACATATTTATGAAATAGTTTTTTTCCATTCTCTTGTATGTTTTTTTTTATATGTAAAATGAATAAAACTTTAACAAAACTTTAACAAGTCACAACTGTTCCAAATTTATTCTTTGCCGTGTAGAAAAATAAAAGCTTGAAGTTGTAGTATCTGTGTGTACCTGGATGGTAAATGTTCCTTTTGAAGCATCAGTTTGCAGGTGGATCTCCATTGGAGCCGTTTCCCCACCGGATGTGATCATTTTGTGCCGCAGCTTTTCCAGAGCGTCACTGCCATTAGAGATCAGCTCTCTGATGAACACCTGGTGGGCGGAGAAACAACCGGAATAAAAGAGCAGTTATTGTTAAAGGTGATCATCAGTGAGGAAAGGAAACATATTCCTCACCTTGCACAGAATCTTACCTCTTTTTCGGAGTATAAGGATCTGGCAACAATGTCCAGAAGTTTTTTTGTTTCAGCTTGAAATTCATGTTTAGAGAAACTACCTGGGGAAGAAAAAAAAGACAACATAGAACAGATTATTTTTTTTTTAAATAATGAAATTTGTGTCTTAAAGTTGGAGAAAGAGAACATCTATGTCAGCAGCTGTCCAAGCACCTTGCACAGACTCTGTATCACTGATGATGGTGTGCAGAGGCTCCTCCTCCGGCTCTTTCTCCAATTCTTTCTCTGGCTCCTTCTCCACCTCCTGAGTGCTGTAGTAAGATTGCTGGCAGAAGCCCAGACAGGACGACTGCGGCCTCAACAACTGAGGTGGACTGCTCCACCTCTGCAGCCGTCTAACCTGCAAGCCTGATGACAAAAGGGTATGATGGTGAGGTGGTTTCACAAGACAGAGGTACATTTTAATATAGGACCAACAAATATCACATTTCTGATACTTAAATTTAATTTGAACACTATTTGTTCTTCTTAAAGGTTCAGTATGCAGTTTCTGTAGAACTGCAGCAGTTAGAAATATTTTCAACAGGCAAAGCATTCTGATCCCTCCCCCTCAGAGCCATATGTGGCTCTGCCCCCTTGTGGTCTGTTGAATTTCAAATTCAAGCTCTGTTTTTATTGGCTGATTCAAATTCAAGCTCTGTTTTTATTGGCTGGTTACAAACTCTGTTTTTATTGGCTGGAAAATGGCGGGTCACCTTTTCTTTTTAGAAATGCTTATTTACCACCTGGAGAAGCAAGGGGACAATATTTTTTTTTAATTTTTTTCAGAGATTACCTGGCTAACATCAGTCTGTCAGGAGGTAGTGACAGAGTGAAGAAATATGTTCATAAAAAAGCTACATACTGCAGCTTTAACAGCAATAACCTACAAGAACAGGCCTTGAGCACATTTAGCTAAACAGGAGGAAATACAGGTGAAAGCCAAAACAAAGTAAGTCGCCGATTAATATTTCTGAGATGAAATTATGATATTGAAGCAACAAAAAGAGTTGTGTGGAATTCTTTTGATCATAATGCTGAATTTGAAATACATTTGCAAAGACCCACCTACATGAGTTGGGTTAGAAAGTTGTCATTTGATCAGTAAATTAAATGTATAAACTCTATAAACAAGTCACTCAATTTAGTGCAACTTGGCTTGGGGCAAATGGTATCTGAGATCAACAATATTGATTGTCATTCCTCATTTCATTGCACTTTGCTTCCAAGAAGTCAGACTTTCTTCTAGCTTTTTAGAAAATTATTTAAAAAAAATTGTTTTGTTTACATTGGCTACTTTTTCACTCAGTTTTTACCCAGCCAGTCTCTTTCAGTCCAGAACCTGACCATTTGCAAAGTAATTTAATTTGTTTCTGACCAATAAATCATTCAGGGACAAAAAGGCTCAAGCTTGATACAATTTTTTTTTTCTATTAAAATTTATTTTGGACAGACCTTTAATATTTTGGTTTCAACATGGTGGTTTTCCAAAGAGCTACTAGCTGAAAACATGACAGAGGATTAACTGAAGGATGATGCCTCTCTCAGGTCTTTGCTAGATTCGTTTTTATTCTTAATTCCTAAATTCACGATTTTAAGGTACTACTATAATTTTCAAGCTCACGCTTCGTAACATACTGTTGTAGTCTACTACAAAGACTGAACTCAAAATACTGTAATTAAAAAGGCAGAAAGTGTCCAAAAATGTATAGTTTAGAAAAATCCTTAAGAACTTCTTCAAAAATTGCAAGATTGGCTTCTTGGAATGGTAATTTTGCACTGAGCCGGTCAAAATTACTCAAGTCTTCTTGCTTATTTATGTTTAATATTGTCATATTTTGGTTTAAAAAAATAAAGACTTGGTCATGTTTTCTTGTTATACGTGTATGTGTAAGATCTTGAACCAAAAGGCTCGTTTTGATATAGAAAATAAAAGTTGTGCTTGTCGATGTTGGTTAAGCTAACTATGCTAATTGACGGACCACCACTTACCTCCAGTCAAGGGGCGCGAGACACTTCGGTTGTTTAGGCCTCGCGCACATGACAACAACCGTAAATTTGTTTTCTGGAAAGAACCGAGCGCGAACCGAGACAGAACGAGACAACGGGACATGACTGATATTCACTTGGAGGGGGAAGACATGAACAGGACGACCCAGGGACACACGCTAAAAGCAGCCAGGCACTGGCAGGACCGGAGGGCGCTTGAAAATGACGTAAGTAAGGTGTTCAGATATCTGCCTGATGAG
>JBBPBX010005778.1:0-13898 GCA_038048925.1 Garcialebias charrua | reverse complement strand
ACAAAAATAGTGTTCCATTGTCTCCTTGAGGTGTTCAAGAAAGTGTAACACTTAGAGTTTCATAGAGATGCGGAGAGGCACACTTGAAGGTCAAGCCTAAAATATTAGAAATGAGGTGTTCCACTACAACTCATAGACACCCCAAGGTGTGTAGTGGCCGGGACGCGAACCCGCGTCCTTCGGGTCCCAAGTCAAAAGCCCTGCCACTACACCATCTTGGCTCCTCAAGGTGTTACTCCAGTAAAGAAAGTATTCCGTATTTAAACTTGTTAGAACTTTGTGGAGTTGTGTGTGGCATCTTAAGCCAAGTTTCTTAAGGATGATTACTTGATTTAGCCTCTCCTCCATTTCAATATAGTCAGCATGCACTTTTACCTGTTCTGGTAGCTGTAGTAGGTGCTGTCTCTGGAGATCGTGCACAACTGTTTGCCATAGCAGCACAACGTTTGAGGCGAGAACTCATACTATAAGAAAAAACAAACAAATATTAACATTCATAGTCAATGTGTCTGTACAAGGTAATTGCGAATTGATGCAATAATGAGATATGACATAATCTTTAAGCTTCAGATATTGCATGTTGCTGCTTAGTGTGCCATCCCCTCCCTTTCTATAGTCTCACCTTCCTGCCGCAGCAGTAGCCAAGACTTTGCATGACAGGATCGATTTCTGCTTCAAACACCTCGGCCAACTTTGTGCAGTACTTGTAGACGCGGGATGTTTTGCGGTTATACAGCCAGGCGTTGTTGAACATGAGCCACACATCATCGACATACTGCCATGGTTCCTGGTACTGTCCTGTATCCAGCTTGCGCTTGATGGTGGATAAGTCGACGGGGTTTTTCACTATGTCAAAGTAATCCTGCAGAAAAGAGGCCATCAAAAACCATAACTTAGGATTTCTGCAAGTTTTAATACAAACCGGATTCCAAAAAAGTTGGGACACTAAACAAAGTGTGAATAAAAACACTGATGTGGAGGTGCCAACATCTAATATTTTATTCAGAATAGAACACAAATCACAGATCAAAAGTTTAAACTGAGAGAATGTATCATTTTAAGGGAAAAATATGTTGTTTCAAAATTTCATGGCGTCAACAAATCCCAAAAAAGTTGGGACAAGTCCATTTTTACCACTGTGTGGCATCCCCCCTTCTTACAACACTCAACAGACGTCTGGGGACAGAGGAGACCAGTTTCTCAAGTTTAGAAATAGGAATGCTCTCCCATTCATGTCTAATACAGGCCTCTAACTGTTCAATCATCTTGGGCCTTCTTTGCCGCACCTTCCTCTTTATGATGCGCCAAATGTTCTCTAAAGGTGAAAGATGTGGACTGCAGGCTGGCCATTTCAGTACCCGGATCCTTCTCTTACGTAGCCATGATGTTGTGATTGCTGCAGAATGTGGTCTGGCATTATCTTGTTGAAAAATGCAGGTTCTTCCCTGAAAGAGATGACGTCTAGATGGGAGCATATGTTCTAGAACCTGAACATAGTTCTCTGCATTAATGGTGCCTTTCCAGACATGCAAGCTGCCCATGCCACAAGCACTCATGCAACCCCATACCATCAGTGATGCAGGCTTCTGAACGGAGCGTTGATAACAACTTGGGCTATCCTTGTCCTCTCTGGTCTGGATGACATGGCGTCCCAGTGTTCCATAAAGAACTTCAAATCGTGACTCATCTGACCACAGAACAGTCTTCCATTTTGCCACACTCCATTTTAAATGACCCCTGGCCCAGTGCAAACGTCTGAGCTTGTGGAGCTTGCTTAGAAATGGCTTCCTCTTTGCACTGTAGAGTTTCAGCTGGCAACGGTGGATGGCACGGTGGATTGTGTTCACTGACAATGCTTTCTGGAAGTATTCCTGAGCCCATTCTGTTATTTCCTTGACAGTGGCATTCCTGTTTGAGGTGCAGTGACGTTTAAGGGCCCGGAGATCACGAGCATCCAGTAGAGTTTTACGGCCTTGACCCTTACGCACAGCGATTGTTCCAGATTCTCTGAATCTTTTGATGTTATGCACGGTTGATGATGATAACTTAAAAGTCTTTGCTATTTTACGCTGGGTAACACCATTCTGGTATTGCTGCACTATCTTTCTGTGCAACAATGGTGGAATTGGTGATCCTCTTACCATCTTGGCTTCTGAGAGACACTGACACTCTGAGAAGCTCTTTTTATACCCAATCATGTTGTCAATTGACCTAATTAGTGTTAATTGGTCTTCCAGCTGTTCGTTATATGCTCAATTTCCTTTTTCCAGCCACTTATTGCTACTTGTCCCAACTTTTTTGGGATTTGTTGACACTGTGAAATTTTGAATCAACATATTTTTCCTTTAAAATTTTACATTTACTCAGATTAAACTTTTGATCTGTCATCTATGTTCTATTACGAATAAAATACTGACATTTGCCATCTCCACGTCATTGCATTCAGTTTTTATTCACAGTTTGTTTAGTGTCCCAACTTTTTTGGAATCCGGTTTGTATATTAGAATAACTGTGTATATGTAACAGTGGAAACTCACAGGGATCCCGAGTAGCATGGGGTCTACAGGTTGTCTGAAGGGCAGGGACTCTGGGTCTTGTCTGTAAAGGGCCTCGAGTGTTGGCATTAAGGCTTGTCTCAGCTCCTCTGGCTTAAAAACTGGATGAAAAACATTAAGAAACTAAGCATAAACAGTATCTCCAGATCTGAAAGTACAACCATTTCTCTAAACACCAACAACAAAACTGGTCTGGTACAAATTACATTCAAAATCAAAATGAGAACGTCTGTTTTAAGACGAGTATAAAATGAAACAGTTGCTCCAAAGAATAATGACCAACGTAAATAAATGTATACGTATTGCACACACAGCTGTAAACTTTTTTTTGTGGAAATTGTTGACTTTTAAATAAATTTGACAATGTAAGACTTCTGACGGTGTGTAAAGCCCTTTGTTAAATGCAGAAAAATAAATAATTACAACAGCATATACACTGCAATGACATACCCTTTGTCATTTTCTGTCTGATGTTTTCTCTGAATGTTTTAAGTAAAAAAGCTTTTTGGAGATTTAATACTTTTTATTCAAGGATTTTCAAGTTTGATTTAGTATTTCAAAATATTTAAATGTCAACAATTTTCTCTGCCTTTTTGTCACCTGACCATAGATAAATGTATAAAAATTATATCAATGGTAATACTGTACTTTTTCTCCGGTTTTGAGCTGCGGAAGTGGCTGATGCGCCGTTAGCCCCACTATCATCCTCCTCTTTTGGTTCTGCCTTTGCCTCTGGCTTTTTCTCCTCAGTTTCCATTTGTTCCTGCTTTGGTTCTGTTGCATCTGGCTCCTCCTTTTTTACCAGTGGAGGCTTAGCGTCATCGTCCTGCTGTAGAAAAACAAATACTGTTAACAGACAAGAAATAAAAAGCCACAATTTACTTATTGTGAAATGTGATCAGAACTGAATGATTGTGCCCGACTACGTTTTGCAGTGGTTCAAACAGCAAATGATTTATCATCTAATCTACCAAACACAGAGTGCATTAAATAACTTGCATACCTCCATTTTTATATCATTTTGCTTCTTTCCAGAGTTGCTATCATCATCTTCATTTTTTATTTCGGGTTTAACTTCAGTGCCACTCATGTCAGGTAAGGCCTGCTGGGAGCTTAGCGCCGCCACAGATCCTGGTGTAGGTACTCTGTTATCTTTACCTGCTGTTGCCTGTGACAACTAGAGTCAAAAGAGGTACATCGATCAAAATCCTGATCATCCTAATAAACAACATTAAACTTTTTGCCCAAAAAAACAACCAAACAAACAAACAAGAACAAAACAGCTGAAAAACCAGTCTAGTGCTTTATTGTAAGAGGACAGAAGGATAAGCCAGCTTTTAGGATTCAGAATGGACTAGTGTCTCACCGGTGTAGCAGGATGCTGTGCCTGCACTGAGGTGGGCTGCTGCATCTGGCTGGAGGGTTCAGACTGGGGCTGCAGCGGGGTCATAGGCTGGGAGGGGTCAGGCGGGGTGCTCATAGCTGCAGGGGGACGAGGGATACCACTAGGAATGTGGGTTGGTGTGGAGGAGGGTCCAACTGTAGAGCTGGGTGTAGAGGGTTGAGGTGGCACTTGGGCCTGCGTGTGAACATGCTGCTGCTGGCTAACATTAGGTGAGGGAGTTCTGCCCAGTGAGGGCGGGGCTGGAGGGCCAGAGGGCAGCTGGGAGCCCAGTGCATTCAGAGGGAGGTTAGAGTTTTGCGTTTGCTGGAAAAAGTGGGACATACTATTAGCATACTGACATTTTACAAAGCAGATTACACACTGACACACAAAAGGCCACATTTAGACACAAAATAGTGAGTTGAATCACACACAACTTCTCACAGCAGTACACATCCTCACCTGTGCAACAGGAGCCTGTGACATGGTGTGTCCCAAGCCCATATTCACATTCATTGTTCCACCTGCAGCACCAGGAAACTGGCCCTGTGGCAGAAATTGGCCTTGGTTGGCTGTTTGAGACACCATATTATTAGCATGAGTACCCATCATTCCTTGAGTTTGAGACATCCTTGATGGAGACATGCCCATCTGGAAAGTGACAAAGACAAACAAATCAGTACAACAAAAAGGAACCTAGTTCTAGACGTCTGTCCTGATACTAAATGCAGATCATATATGGGTTAGCAATAGACTTTTAAACAATCAGTGGGGTAACATATTAACATAAATGCAAAACAAAATATTAAAACCATGGTGACAATATATAGTCTTGGAAATCATCACACAACTTAAGAAGCAGTCCTAAATGTTGTCTAATTTTAAAAACAAAATAAATGTATGAATGCACCAGTTGTAAAATTCTGTAAATACAGAAACCAATTAAAAACCTAGCATTCCTAAAGAAATGCATATGTAGGGATACAGCACTCTCATGTCCGTATGGGATATGGGCCTCTCCACATCTCTCTGAAACTCTCAGTGTTACACCTTCTTGAAACTCTCAAGGAGTTTCTCAAGGACAAGTGGACTCTATATTGGTTAACAATTATTATGGATTAATGGACACTAATTAATCAGATTGAGGTGAAGTTTTTGGGTGTTATCATTGATGACAAACTGACATGGAAACAACACATAATTCTGTAAGAATAAAAATAGCTAAATCGATAGCAGTACTGTACAAAGTCAGAGACCTATTGAATGATAAAGCTCTGTATTTGTTGTATAACACAATCATTGTTCCACACTTAATCTATTGTATTGATGTTTGGGGGAATGCGTGTAAAACAATCACAAAGCCTATTTTTGTATTACAGAAAAGAGCTGTAAGAATTATCACTAGAAAGCATTACCGTCATCCATCAAGTACATTATTTTATCAACTAAAATTACTGAAGTTCCATGATTTGGTAGACTATAATATTTTATCAGTTATGTATAGAGCTCAAAATAATGCATTACCTTTAAATATCCAAATGCACTTTGTTAAAAGACAAAGTTGTTATAATCTTAAGGGAACAGAGTTGTTTGTAAAACCACAATTCAGAACCAGTTTGAAGGGACGTTCTACCTCAATTCAGGGAATTAGATTATGGAATGGCTTGGAGAATGTAGTTAAAAATGCCAAGTCAATGTTTACATTTAAAAAAATGATCAAAACAAATATGTTAAAAAAATATATGTGAAATAACGTAATGTGTATTGTATTAGTTAGAAAATTAGAAAGTGTTAGTCATTTTGTACTGTATTAGTATTAGTTAGAAAACTAGAAAGAGTTAGTCATTTTGTACTGTTGGTTGAAGAATATTATTATTTAACCTGATTGTTGGAAAAAGTTGGTTGAAGATTATTATTGTTTACATGGTTTGACTACTGTTGTTTAATCTGATTGTTGGAGATAAGGGGCAGATATAATAAGATTTATTCTTCTTTCTGCCACCTTTCATTTTTTTACATTTTGTACACTATCATTATGAGATTGCCTTGTATTGTTTCTTTTGTAAAAAAATGAACAAATTTAATAAACATAAACATAAACATAAACAAGATTGAACTTTCTCTTTAATGTGTGTTAATTCAGAATTGATCAAACAGTATTTTTTGTCATTTCAATGATGATTTTACTAAACTGGTATATTTTAAATATGACAAAGTTAAGAGAACATCTCAGAATGATCATGCTTTGAACTGTCTGCTCTAGGCAGAATAAGTGTCGAAAGTTGAAGGAACAATTCTCCGTCTATTTGTTTGAACTGTTTTTGGAACGAAAGAGAAGTTCTAGACATAACTTAATCTTCGGTCTCCCGTCCGTTCTAAAAACAATTCATCTGTGCTTAAACAGAGAGTGCTCTGTTTTCACACCTGCAGGTTTTTGTTTTGTCTACGTGCTGGGACTCAGTTCTCAGCACTCACTGAGTTTTTGAGTTCTCGGGGAGAAGGGAAGACGCACGGACGTTTTTCTCCAAGCTGAAGACGGCCCGGTCATGTGCCAACGACCCACGTCTCAGCTGAGAGTCGCGGCAAAGCCTTGCTGTGCCTCAACACTCATTTTCTGAAAGAATTTGTTTTCTGAAGTTTTACTTTGAAAGTCCAACCAGTGCGATTGGGGCCTGTTCCTGCCGGTGAATGCGTGCTCCCGCTCGTCTGATCCAGTCATACACGCACGAAGTCCTCTGGACGCTCACTGGACCACACAGTCCGTTAGTGTCCACAAACTTCTCAGTCCTCACCTCGCAAGACGTCTCGTCACCAGGTAAAGAGGCGTTGTCTGTATGCTGCACGTGTCGGAGGCTCAGCCTGATCCGTATGGGAAAGGTGCCACTCTGGTTGTTTCAAATAATTAATTTCAGTTAACTTAGCTTTCATCTTCTTCCTCCTATTTCTTATTTTCATAAGCAATTAATCTGTCAAGTAATGTGCCAACAGTTAAGTTTTAATTGTCTGTTTGTTTTAATTTGAATTCTTGTCAACGTAGTTATTAAATCAGAGCTAATATCGATACAAATGTTTAATGTAATTCTTGTGATAGTTTCAATAAAAGGTCTATTTTTTGGTAGACCAACATAAATTGAAGTCTAAGCGTGAAATTACATTACTGGCTAATCACATCGTTAGATTTATTGATTTAATCTGAAAAAGTTGAGACCCCGCACTTTGGTGGCAGTTTGTGCAGTTAAACTCTGCTCATAAACTGCACATCTACAATAATGGTGGACCAGTAAGTGTTTAAATACCTTACCCCACCTTATTCTTTACATATTGGTGGCCGCGTACAAGTCTTCTGAAAGATTAAATTGATAAGTTGTTTTTGTAGCTTATTTTTTGTTACGGTGTTGTTGGCATTAGTTTTACATCCTGGTTTTGGGCTTATAAGAATGGTTTTGGCTGGTGGGTGTCTCAGAGATTGCTGATAGTGGCATTGTCTGGGGTGTTTTCCCGTTAGAATTGTTCTTTACTTTCACTTTTGAACGTGTGTTTTGGAGCTGCGGATGAATGAATGTTTGTTTTTGTGAGACGTTTCATTACGTGTCGCGAGACTGCATGCATTTTTTCGTTTTGTGACCGCCGTGTCACCTCTGCTTCATTTTATTACATCTGCGATTTTCTGTTGAAGCTGTGTCACACATTTGCTGCTCCATTTTTACCTAATCTGTTTGCATTTTTTCGTTTTGTGACCGCCGTGTCACCTCTGCTTCATTTTATTACATCTGCGATTTTCTGTTGAAGCTGTGTCACACATTTGCTGCTCCATTTTTACCTAATCTGTTACAACGTGTTTGCCGAGGTTCGGGAAAACCCACTCCGCTAGTTTGGGCCGGACCGAGATCCGGTTCCGTTTGACGTAAAGTCCGTTGTTGTACACAGTTAGCGTGCTGCCTCCCCTGGGGGCGTGAGAGTTGGCTTGGATGTGTTGTGCTCGTTAACAGAATTTTCTGCGGTGTAAAAGTCGTTTATTTTGTGGAAGAGAGTCCAGTGCTGTACTTTGGATCGAGCTAAAGCTAAACGGTACCGACAAGATGGCTGCTTAAAACGCTGTGATTGGTCCATTGTGTGTTGTGTTCAAAGAACGTTGGTTTCTGTAGACTCTGGTTGTCAGTTTCATTTTTGTACACATTTGTGACGGTTTATTTGTGTTGTTTAAGTTCTATGCACGTGATATCGTCGAAGACTGGCTTTACCGCGGTGTTTTGCGATATTTATGACTGTTTTAGAATGTTGAAAAGACCGTTCCACGCTTTTGTTCGACCGACCGCAGGTCCGTGAACACACCGCTCGAACGGCACGTCACTAGTGGGTGGCGTTAGGTTTGGAAGACACAATTTCCCATGAACACTTGGGTTTTAGAACTACNGCCAGCCAGTCAGAGCAGGAGCTCTCAGAGATGAAGGGTCTCCTACAAAGTGCTGAGGAACAGAACACTGAACTCACTGAGCAGCTGAATAATGCTAATGCCACGGTTGAACAGTATCGATCTGTGGTACTGACTCTGGAAGATAGCCTGAAGAAAGAGAAAGAGTTACGTTCTCTAGAGGTCAGACTGAAGGAGTCAGAGGAGGTGCAGAGGCAGCTGAAAAAAAGGTTTTTAGAGTTGGAGAAGATGGAGCTGCAGGAAAAGGAGGAGAGAAGGAAGGCTGTGGACACAGTGGAGAAACAAGTCTGTGAGCTGCAGCGGAGTCTGAAGGCCAGCCAGGCAGAGCAGCAAGAACAGCTGAAGAAGTTGGAGACGATCACTTCTCTGCAAGAAACCAACAAGATGCTGAAAGTGGACAGGGATAAACTGGGACAGGAGCTTCAGCAGGCTCAGGCTAAAGTGAAGAAGCTCCAATCAGATGTCAACCCATTGCACAACTCTCTGTCTGTACTGTCAGAGAAAAATGGCTCCCTGCAGGCTGATAAGAGGCTGCTGGAAGAAGACCTCAAACGACTTAAAGCCAGAGTACAACAACTTGTTAGCCAGCAGAAAGATGGGGATCTTGAGAAAAAGCAGAAACTCACAGCTGAAAGAGAGACTCAGCCCAAGCGCATAGCACAGCTAGCTGAAGAAACAGGCGAGCTGAAGACTGAGCTGACCAGATCCAACGCCAAGCCCTTAGGCTATGTTTCATCAGACATAGCTGATCCTGATCCAGTGATGCCAAACATGTTGTTGATGGGGCGGCGGGACGCCTCCTTACCCCAGCGTCTTACGCTCCTGACACCGTCACAAGAAGACTTTGGCGCCACTGTCAGATGATGGTGGACCACTCCTGGGTGCAGTTCCTGCGGCATCACCTTCCGTCCTTGCCAGTTCAGCAGAAGTGGAGGCGGCCTACTGATGACCTCACGCAGAGCACGATCGTCATGATCGTTGATCCCCAGCTTCAGAGAGCACAGTGGCCCATCGGGGAGGTTGTCAAGGTGATCGAGAGTGCAGACGGTCGGATCCGGTCAGCTGAGGTTCGGATTGGAGAGAAGACCTACCTGCGGTCGGTACCACGTATGGTCCAGCTGCCAGCCATTCCACCTGATGATGGACAAAATACAGGACTCCACTTCATCTTAGGGAATTTAATAGACTTTACATAATAGCTAGGCTATTCTGGGGGCGGCTGTTATAAATTCCCCAGTATTTATGCATTGTTTTTGTTCAGGCATATTGTTAGACAGCTAATACGTATTTTTTACATTAGACAGCTAATTCGTATTTTTACGTCAGGCATCTTGTTAGACAGCTAAGGGGTCCTTGGGGATAAATACTGTAGAGCAAGCTGTCCTCACAAACAGAATAACCAAGAAAAAGGAGAATAGTGAGAGATGACACCAAGACATATGAGCACTCTGAAGGAGTTACAAATTTCAGCAGGTGAGATGGGAGAGACTGAGCATACATCAACTGTTGCCAGACTTCATCAGTCTGAGCTTATGGTAGAGTGGCAAAATGAAAGACACTGTTGAAGAAAACTCAATAAATCTCAACTAGTCTACCAAAGTCTCAATTGGCAGACTTGAGATTTAATAACTTAACTATTAATAATGATAATAAATTAATTTAACTGGAGCAGAAACTACATTGTGTTCTCTAGATATGACACATTCACTGAAGTGAATAAAACCAACCATTAGGAGTGAAAGCCTACCACCGCTGTATCAGCCGTCTAGTTCAAACTTTACCATCAACCTGTATTTACCATACCATACCATATTATTTATAGTGCAATTAAAATGGCAACAAGGCCAACCAAAGTGCTGTACAGACAAAAAATAGGCAACACATAAGCAACATACAAAATGAAGTAAAATCAGAATTTAGAAATAAAAAGTCACAGATAATAAATATAACAACCAACCTGTGTGAAGCAAACAGGTTCAAACACAGATCATCTGGTGTTGAAAGCTACAGAATAGTAGTGGGTTTTTAAACCGGATTTGAAAACCAAAAGGGAGGGGGCCTGTCTGACAAGCAGGTTATTATGTTTTTCATATCTTCCCTTTACTAACACTTAACAGATTTCAAGAGAAATAAATGTGGTTATTGAAAACGCTAACATTTTAATTAAACTTATTTATCAGTGAACAAAGAAAACATGTGACAGGTGCTGACGAAAGAAGTTGGAATGAGCACATGCTGCAGAGCAAATAATGTAAAATTATATATTTTTGCTGCAAATGAGATTTAGATCAAAATAAGCCCATAAAGACAAGATTTAGTGATCACAATCACTAAAATATCTTTAATTTCCTAGTCTATATTTAAATCACAGTTTTCTAACAGGTGCGTCTTCAGGAATAATCTTTCTATATTCCTTTTAATTTCCTTTGAAACTGACCACTTGTCTCTCCTGAATGAAACAGCACCAGGAAATCTCTTCGTCTGTTTCACTGTGAAGGGTATGGATTCCTCTTTTAAATACGGGGTTGACATCACTTCAGACCCATTCAAATCAAGTTTTTAAACAGACACACTGGTAAATGTAACTAGCTTGTTACTAGCCAGGTTTTTGTAAAAACACGTACCTCTTGAGTGTTGTGAGCCTGAGGTTGAGGTTCTCCTGTTTGCTGTGAACACTGTGAACGCTCGCTAAGATCTTGGACAGGTCTTCATTCCTAACCTTATTGTCTTCAGGCCGAGCATTAGAAACCTGGAAACAATTATACAAACATGAAGGGCTATAAAGATTAAACAGTATTAAAGTTCTGACACATCATCTGCTTATAGAAAGTTTCCATGTGCCCAAAGTTCTCAGCATATGGCCTCTTGCACCCAGACCTTCTTCATGTCCTATTCAAACCCTTTTCAGACATCGCACCAGCCTCTGTGCCATATGATCTGACCTTACTTGAATAAAGCCTAAACATACATATATACAGGTAGTCCTCGACTTACGACGGCCTCGACTTACGACGCAACTCCCATAAAAAAAAATATATACAGGTGACCCCCCACTTACGACTCCATCGACCTACGAACAACGGGACCTACGAACGTATAATATTTAATAAAAATATGAAATTACTGTATTAAAAAAAAATAATAATATATATTTTTTTTTTTGTGTGTTTAAATGTTCTTAATTTCATGTGTACATCACTTTGTTGCAGCTGTGGTTGTTTTAAAGGCTTTATAAATAATAATTATGATAAAAATGATCATTTCTGATCATTTTTTGAGCAATCTTGGGCAACAGGAAGTAGGTCTTCAGTTTACACGGTCACAAATTAATGTAGAACACCGGACGCCATTTTAGGATACAGTAGCTGCCCGGCGCCGGGCCGAAGACTGGTGACCAGGATGGCTTCATATGGATTAATTACGAGCTGGTAACGTCTCTGTGAACTTTGTGGATGTCTCAGGCAGCAGCGGATTTATCGCTGATCGTGCCAGGCCGCCGCGCGAAGACCTCCGGCCGGCCTGGCTACACCTCCGGCCTGGCTAGCTCCAGAAGCTAACACGGGAGCTAACACGGGAGCCGGCCTTTTGAACACTTGTGACCAGGATCGCATCATATGGATTAATTACTAGCTGGAATCGCTCTGTGAGCTCTGTGGACGTCTCAGGCTGGAGCAGGAGCTGCAGATTGATCGCGCCGCCGCTCCAACACCAGCTCATGGCTTGGCTAGCAGAAGCTAGCCAGCTAGCTAACACAGGTCTGGAGCAGCTGCGGTGGTTCACTGGCCGGCCGCCGCGCTGCTCGGCCCGACAACAATCAACGCATGGCAACCTAAGATGTCGGCTTTGACCATCTCAAAGTAAGAAAATATATTTTTATTTATTCTGTAAATGTGAATAGCAATGTTTAACATTACAGTACACTACTGTACATGCTTAAATGTGTGCGCGCGCTCCGTTAGCATGATAAATAAAGGTTGAATGAATGAATGAATGAATAAATTTTTTTTTTTAAATAATTTTCACCCCCTACCTACGGCAGAATCGAGCTGCGAACCGTTCTTAGGTCCCTAAATCGTTCGTACCTCAGGGGTCACCTGTATATTTTGAAAAATTTATTTTAAAAAGCCGAGTTCGCAGTTTCCGGTTTTACTAGCTGCGGAGGCTACAGCTGCCCTGTACTCTCTAAAAAAAAGCTAAGTCTGGTCCTCTGGACATTCAAAAAACAAAACAAAACTTGTTGGACCAAGCTGGACAGGCAGCAGCTGTGGAAAAGTACCGTATTCTCCGGCGTATAAGTCGCACCTTTTTGCCTACATTTCTAAGCCCTGCGACTTATAGGCCGGTGCGACTTATACGTCGATTTTTCCAATATTTTGGTCATAATTTGACTTTGGTCAAAAACTCCAAAAATGGTGCAGTACCAGTTTCGGCCGCTATGGGCGCTAAGAAACCCTTTACAGTACCTACACTGTTGACATCTGCCTGGTCCAAAAATGGTGCAGTGACACAGAAGATGAAGACTTCAATGGTTTTGAATAAATAAATAAAAACCATAAAATAAATACAGTATCTGTTTCTGTCATCATTTTAAACTGAGACACGTTTTTTACTGTAATGTCAGCTAATAAAAATATATTTTTATGTGTTTATCTTTAAAGATAAATGATGAAAGACACAAAATATACAAAAATTATGTTAATTTATTAATGAAAAGTTCAACTAAGACACATCAAACAAAATACTGTAGTTTTTATGTGATAATCTTGTCAAAAGTCCTTCCAAACAATTTGGCAGCCAGTCCAAAATAATGTTCATTTATTAATGAAAAGTTCAACTAAGACACATCAAACAAAATACTGTAGTTTTTATGTGATAATCTTGTCAAAAGTCCTTCCAAACAATTTGGCAGCCAGTCCAAAATAATGTTCATTTATTAATGAAAAGTTCAACTAAGACACATCAAACAAAATACTGTAGTTTTTATGTGATAATCTTGTCAAAAGTCCTTCCAAACAATTTGGCAGCCAGTCCATTTTGGGCAAAACACCAGTTCACGTGAGGTGCGACCTATAGGCCGGTGCGACTTATAGGTTGATTTTTCCATTTAATTGGGCATAATTAGGTTGGTGCGACTTATACTCCGGTGCGACTTATACACCGACGAATACGGTAGCTGTTTTATGGACGGTGGTTTTACGACGTAAACGCAATACAGAATACGGAGGAGGGACGGAGGAAAGGCTTCACCAGCATACCAATAGGTTATTAACTCTTTTTTCCCCTTCATTATGGCTCCAAAATGTATGTGGTATTTGATAATTATGTAGGGTACTGTGTTAGTATAGGCTAAGTGCTTGGTAAAATACAGTACTGTATGTATAAGGTGAAGTATTTACGTCTGTTCCGACTTACGTCGAAATTCGGTTTACAACGGAGCGTAGGAACGGAACTCCGTCGTAAGTCGGGGACTACCTGTACACACACACACACACATCTATATATATATATATATATACACATATATATA
>JBBPBX010005777.1:42220-56686 GCA_038048925.1 Garcialebias charrua | reverse complement strand
TGCTGGTCAATAGTGTCACATGGTTTGTGGTTTGATGAAAGGTTCCATTTGTGCAGCCTGATGTGTACAGCTCCTTAATCAAATACTTATATTTCTGTGACAACTAAAATAAATTACTCCATTACAGTCGCCCACCTGCCCCTCTCCACTGCACTAATACAGTTTTATTACCGGAGAGGGACAGACGGACAACAACTGAAGAATCGGAAGGCCTAAAAATAGTGTGTGTTCAAGTCACCCTGCACAAAGGTAATCAAATAAGCTGTTCTCAGAGAAAATGGCACATGTTCAGTCCCACAAACAGGTCTGTGGAGCACATTGTACTGGGTTCCAGTGCAGACTGGGCTTATTACAATACTTCAGCCAATTTAGGCCCACGTGCTTCGCCTCCCCCCATCAGAGTGAAAGAGGCGAGAATTTGGTTTGAAAGCCCAATCACACACGGCGCTCTGAGTTCAGCAGGTGGGGAAGTAGCAGCAGCGGGCGCCATCAGGCAATAATACAAAGTTAATGATGCAGAATGGTGTCTTTCTCCATACCAAAGAAGATGTCAATACAGGATGTTTAGAAACGCTGTTCCTAATTACGCTTTTTAAATTCAACACTGACATGATTGATGATTTCAAAGGGAGGCATTATTGATCCACTTCACAGACAAGTCCCATCGATTGCAAGCCTAGAATGAATAAAAGTTTTTTTTCTTTCTCTTCCCCTTTTATCTCTCCCACTGAGAAAGAGATTGTACAATCAGAGCGTCAGTGTGACCTATATGGGTAGTTCTGGAGCTAAATCACCTCCTTTTAGAAAGAAAGCCCAAGCAAGGACGTATGGAACAATGATTGCTGAACCTAGAGGGACCTTTGGGGCGTCACATATTAGGGGTGTAACGGTACGCTAAAATCACATTTCGGTTCGGTTCAATTACAAGGAGGGCTCGGTTCGGTTTATTTTCGGTTTATTTTCGGTACAAAAAAAAAAAGACAAAGTAAAGACTTACAAAATGTTTATTTTGAAAATATGCCAAAAATATGTTTGTATTGTATTGTAGTAATAAATAAAAGTGACCCATTTGGATGATATTTTAAATAAACAGCACTCTACAATAAATAAATTATATTAAAAATAATAAAAATCTTAATGAATACAATAACAGTCAGAACCAGAACAATAAGCAGCAACAGACTGTTTACAATCTTAACTAATAAAGTTTTTGTCCAGTAGCACCAGTGTGGCTGTATTTGTCCTCATTACTCACAACCTCTTCTTGGTGGGACTGGTCCTGGAACAGTTCCAGAGTTCAATTCAGTCATCACACACTTCTTAGCTGCAGCAGGTGATCTCTGGTGGATTTCCCTGAAGTGGAAGGAGAGCAGCTACCTCTGTAACTGGAAATACTGGAAATAAAACACAGAGGTAAAAAAATAAGTTAATAAGATTATAATTTTAAATAATAATAAATTATAAATAATAATTATAATAAAATAACAATACCTCTTGAACGGTTGAATATCTCACTCATCATCAGGGCAGGGTTTAAATCAGCTCCAGGACTTGTTGACCATCAGTTTTAGTTTTTTCATAAAGAGCTGAACTTTTTGACTTAAGTGTTGACGTGATGGATGTCTCATAGCAAGGATCAACTGTGCATTAAAAACTTTCAGACTTAGATTCAGAGCTTTAAAAACTCATACAGTTTGTGTTATTGATCTGGACCCATCTAAATTACCTGATGAAGTTGTTTAAATGCAGCTGTGTTGTTAGCGCACTTTGTAGAAGTTGTTTAAATGCAGCTGTGTGGTTAGCGTACTTTGTAACAGCTCGTTCACGTTCTGATGACGTAGTTTCCAGCGCGTTCACGTTAGACGTGTTGCTGCTGCAGATCCAGTCTTCATGAAAAAACGTCCACACACACAGCTTTGTGCGCTCGTCTTTTAACAAGAAAACCATAACGTTAACAAACAGGAAACCGCAGCGAGAAGCTAACGGCTAATGCTGCGCGTGCTGCGAGATAATAGCTCCGTGCTGAAACGCGCCCAGGAAATTTTGTTCCGCGGCGCACATATTAACATTCAATGAGTGAAAAAATAACCGTTTCGGTACAGCACGTTCGGTTCGGTCCACCTCCGTACCTTTTCGGTTCGGTACACCAACTACAACCGTTACATGCCTATCACATATACATGTAGTCAGTTAAATCCCATCACTCTCTCATTCTTTACATGTGAAAATTCATCCATATATTCATTAATCAGTGGGATCCTTTTACAAATAGCCTGTCTTTGCTGGAGTCCTCAGCATGACAAAGTTCAGGAGTGGCTGTTTTATAGAAAGTCAGCCAGCTGTGCAGCATCACGCCTTTCACTGCAATCAGCAATGATGGAGTGATGGATGCTCTGACAGATTGTTGTTTTTTTCTCTCTCTCCACCTCCACTCCCCGTTGACATGCCCCCATGGCTCATGCTTATACTTTGTTATTCCTCCTGCGAGGCGAGGGCTCCTTATTAGTGAGGGAGCTGACAGTCATTGCATGTCTAATCCCTGTAAATCAACAAGAGGAGACAGCAGAACCCGAGAGTGTGACTCCACCTGCTTCTGCTGCAGAAAGATTCTGCATATTCAGGGAGGTTTGACCCGGTTAATGCAATGAGTGTGCCGCTTTAATTACAGGAAACCGGACTGATTAAGAATCAACGGCATGTTTTCCATCACAACATGCTGAAACTCATTGGCAAGGCACTTCAAAGAGCAAAGTGCTTCGGATTAAATGGTGTGCAGGGTTTCCTTTGGGTTAATGCTGAGTCAGCATTCACGGTTCTTGTTTATAGTTTCTTATGAACATGTTTTGGACTCAGACTGCACATACTTTATGGTATTTCAACCATTATGTAAGTAGACATTCAGCTCAATCAGGAATAGTGTGCTATGAACTTTAGTATTTGTAACTTTTATACAATATACTGTATATCGAGTGCATGTCATTTCCTTCAAAGTGTTGTTCTGTACAACCTCTGTCTTCTAATGCTACTTTAACCTTTTAGCTACTGCCTTGCTAGTTTTAGCCTTTATCGAATGTTTTGCTACATCTACTTTTTAGCTACAGTTTAGTTAAATTTATGTGTTTGCCAACGTTTAGTTACTGTTTTCAGATTTTAGCATTTAGCAACAATTTTGGTAATGTAAGCTTTGACTTTGACTTTTGGCTTTGACTTGAGCTTTAATCAAATGCTTTTTTATATTTAACTTTTAGCTACATTATTTTCTTAACTATAAATTTTAGTTGTAATTTAGGACATTTTTAGCTATAGTTTTTCTAATTTTAAATTTTACCCCAAGTTTTACTATTTTAGTTTTTAATCTACAGTTTTTGCTTCTTATATCTTTTAGCAATTGTTTTGCTAATTTAAACAATTAGCAACAGTTTTGTTGCATTTAGCTTTTAGCTCTGGTTCTGTTCATTTATTTTTTAGCCTCAGTGTTGCTAGTTTTAGCTATTTATAACAGTTTTGACAAATTCAAGATTTTGTTGAGTCTAGCTTAAGCTAAATTTTTCTCTCTCCAATTTTACATTTCTCGACACTTTTAATAATTTCCGCTTTACCTAACGTTTTGCTTATAGGTATATAATATATATAGTATGATATAGTAAGGACTATGGTATTTTAGTTTTAATCCACAGTTTTTAATCATTTTTTGCTTTTAGCCACAGTTTTGCTATTCTTAGCTTTTAGCCATAATTTTGTGTAATTTAGTTTTTAGTTACAATTTTGTTAAATAGCTTTTAGCTACAGTTCATTTAATTTAAGCTTTAAGCTATATAATAGAAAAATTGAACTTTTTCCCACTATTTTGTTCTTTTTAGTTTTTAATCTACAGTTTTTGCACTTTTTAGCTTTTCATTGCAGTTTTAATTTTAGTTTTCAGCCAATGTTTTGTTAAATTTATCTTTTAGCTATAGTTAGCGTTTAGCTATATATTAGTAAATATAGCTTTTCTCTAGTTTGGTTGTTTTAGCTTTTATCTACAATTTTTCATATTTTAGCTCTTCTCTATAGTTTTGTTATTTTTAGCTTTTAGCCACAATTTTGCATATTTTAGCTTTTCTCTAAAGTTTTGTTATTTTAGCTTTTAGCTGCAATTTTGCATATTTTAGCTTTTCTCTACAGTTTTGTAATTTTTAGCTTTAGTCACAGGTATGTCAAAGTTGCAGTTTAGTTGATTTTAGGTTTTAGCTGAGTTTAGCTTCTGCGCTTCTTGTTTAGGCTTTGATGAAATCTTCATTTAGCGCTCAGTATTCACTGTTTTACACAAAATGCAGTTAGGCCTACTCCTGTTTTTTATTTAGTTTGTGTCTGGGAGTTGTGGAGCTGAAGGTCAGAGTTAATGCTGCTGGAGAGTGAACTCTGATCCACGCCCACGTGAAGTGGCCATGTGAAGAGAGCCCAGAGGAAGGTGAAAGGCCTTGAATGAATCTACGTGAGGGAAAGAGGGAGAGAGAGAGGCAGACGTAGGAAAAGTTCAAACATTACTGATCCTCACATATCCTTTTTGGTTTCTGGTCCAGTTCAGCTGTAAGTGTCTGCTAAAAGCTCCATCTTTGTGTTGCTCCTGCATCCCTGCTGCAGCTTTTAGAGCCAGATGATGACAGATTGTGAGTTACCTGATATGCTTCATGGTTTCCCCCAGCGGAGGTGTTTATTCCAAGCAAAGCAAGTCCTGCAGGGCTGACAAACAGCCAGCATGTTTGATGGAAGGCGACATCTGCTCTGCCTGCTTGTGCCCACCACATTGGGAACAGCATGTTACAGTAATCAATCAATATGCAAACTGTGTCCTTTTACTCCGGTGATTACCCTTACAGACCTGGCTGTTATAAAGTCATTACAGCAGGTTGTCATTGTGAATTGGTATTGAAGCGTTGCAGGGAGGGAGCCTGACAGCTTTCACTGTCTTTTCCTCACGTTGGCAGATTGCTCTAAGCACCGATGCTCAATATGTCCTCAGCAACATTGTCACAACTGTGCTCCGGGCACCCTCGGGGATAAGCTCTGTTCTGGATACTCGGGGGACCGGAGGGAGAACGTCTGCGCAGCCCGATCCGATTTGTGCTTACAGGCGCCACATCCCTAGAAAGATAATCAAGAGAACATCATCCGAGCCCAAAGATCCCGTGAGCGCTGTCATGCGTTTAAACTGCAGCGTGCTGGTGTCAGCAGATGTGTTTTTGTTTTGTGGGGAGCTGTTTTGGAGTAGCTGCTGGCTGTTTTAGCCTCTGAATGTCCTACCTGCTGTTGACAGGTGGCTCCCCACCTGGGGGGACGCAGAGCTCGAGGATCCACAGGGAGTTACAGAGGACTGTTCCACAACAGTTTGTTTCCTTATACTGTAAACAGCTGATGTACATCAACTGGGGGACTCACACCAATGCAACATGGCCGTCACCCCCCACTGACCTTACAATAAAAAACAAGTCAACAAATTTTAAGAATATTGAGCCATCATTTGTTGTGGTAGTAGTAGCTGAGCATTGCCCTCAACACATACTTGGAGCACAACAAATTCAGGATGCTTTGCTCATTATCTATTAGATCAACCCTGATTCTCTGTTAGCAAAACACCTCATGCCCACAGGATGGGTGTTTCAGTGAAACTCTTTAAAAATTATTGGCTTTACATCCAAAACTGATTACATTTTAGAGTCAACTAATTCAAGATGGCCACCATAGCTATTCAACGTTAGCCTACACAGAAACAGAAATTTTATTGTCATTGCAAAACCGCTGAACGTATATCAATACTGAAACAAGGTTTTTGGACTGCAGTAAATCAGAACCATGACGCCCACACGTTCACTTCAAGGTGACAGAAGAGAGGGAGGGACACGTGAGTTTATTGTGATCATTGAACAGTTGTAATCAATAAACACATCAATAATGGATCAATAAAGACTCATTTTTCTTTTGTGCATTTTTCAGCATGTACGTTGTTGCAGAGTTTTCTTGCCATTTCAACGTTGTATTTCAAAACATTCAGCTCAGTCAGAATATTCCTATGACTTTTTGTGTTTTTTCAGTTTTTTGACATATTTCGCCTTTTCGGTAGCCTGGCCCTCGCCTTCCTGCACAGCTCCGCTCAATTCTCATTTCCCTTCACTGCTCAGTCTGGGACTTCTCACATAGACAACGATTTCTCCGGCTGATTTTTGACCGGACCAATCAGAGAACAGAAGGGGCGGAGTTTTTGACCCCTACCCCACACCCCCACCTGTCCCAGCACGCAGCCAGCGAGCATTCACATGTTCTCAGTCAAAGCGATGCAAAGCGATGCAGGACTGTTTTATATGTGACACAAATGTATTAAATTCCCCTTCTTAATCCCTTATCTGGAGTTTTATTTTGTTTTTTTGCCAAAAGTCAAGTGATCGCTCGCTCCCTCCTCCTCTGAGTGAAATGAACAAGGAAATGACTGAGGTTGTCACGAGAGAATTAAAGAGTCCCATCAGATTTCCTGGTCTTCTGGTGTGTTGGATCAGCGATCCATGGTTTTATTTTATTTTATTAGAACGTTTTATTAACATATAAACACAGAATATCCAAAGGCATCGAGAGAAAATTCAGCAGGAGGCGGAGCTGAAGTCAAGTTCAGAAGACCACGGGGGAGCGCGCAGCCAGCGAGCAGCCGCATGTTCTCATTCAAAGCGATGCAGGACTGTTTTATATGTGACACAAATGTATTAATTTCCCCTTCTTAATCCCTTATCTGGAGTTTTCTTTTGTTTTTTTGCCAAAAGTCAAGTTATCGCTCGCTCCCTCCTCCTCCTCTCCCTCCGCTGATGCTTCAGGTTGTCACGAGAGAATTAAACTCGTGTTCGTTGCTGCCCGAGTCCCATCAGATTTTCTGGTCTTCTGGTGTGTTGGACCAGCGATCCATGGTTTTATTTATTTATTTTATTAACATATAAACACAGAATATGCAACGGCAGCGAGAGAAAATTCAGCAGGAGGCGGAGCTGAAGTCAAGTTCAGCAGACCACGGGGGAGCAGCCATCAGCAGAGGCCACGCCTCCAGCAAGAATCGTTTTGCAATGGAGAAAGTCCAGACCCTAGTCTGAAGCGAAGTGAAGGACAAGGGTCTGGTTTTAACCAGGCTACCTTTTCGGCCATTTTTCTTTCAAACTTTGTGCTGTTTTTAAAACCTTTTGTTTCTCGTTTCAGCTTTTGTTCTATTTCAGCTTTTTTCAGTTTGTGTTTGCCATTTTCATCTTCCTGCATCTCCTTTTAGCTTCTTTCTGTTCATTTCAGCTTTTTCTAAGTTTTTTTAATTCTTTACCCAATCCTTTCAGCATCTTTCTTCTAATTTCAGCTACATTTCAGCTATGCTTCTGCTAATTTAATCTTTTTGTCTTCTTTTCAGCTAATTTCAGCTTTTATGGGATCTTTTCAGCTTCTTCTTTCAACCTTTCGGAGATTTTTCAGCTACTTTCAGCTGATTTTCTGCTCATTTTTGCTGTTTGTGCTCTGTTAAGCTCCTTCCAATTTAAGCATTTTTGTGTTCCTTTTGACTTTTTTCCAGCTAATTCAGGCTTTTTACACTCCTTTCAGCTTTTTTTTGTTAATTTCAACATGTTTCTGCTATTTTTAGTTTGTTTCTGTTAATTCATCTTTCAACTACTTTTTTAAAAATAGTTTTGCCTTTGTTGTGCTCCTTTTCAGCTTCCTCTTTACGTTTTTCAACTACTGTATTGGTATATTTCAAGTAAGCTTTAGCTTGTTGAGCAACTTTCAGCAGAATCCTTCAGCACCATTCTCACTTCATTCTAGCAGGAAATACATTTTCTCTAGTTGCAGTTGATTTTATCATTTTAATATTAAACAAAAATATCACACATCACATTTTTCTAATATCAGCAGCTTTAACTCTAAGTCTTAAAATAAAGAGATTAAGAGGTTGTGCATGATATTATTTTTAAGGTTTAACAGCTAAAGTACAACTCCATCATTTCTCAATACAAGATTTCTAATTGCATAAAAGGCAGCGGTGAGACCTGAAATGTCTTTAGAGTTTACATGTAGTTGTTTTTGCTCCATGAAATCAGATGTTTTAAAACATGTCATTGTTCTGCTTGTGAAGATCTGCTGCTCGCAGGTACTTAGCGTGTGTTCTGATCAATGTGAAGGTTGTTTACAAGAAGAGAGGAAAGCTGAGTGAGCTTTCCAAAGGTCAAGTTATGCCTGGATAAGACCTCAGATCCATACAGGCTGAAGACAAGGTGTCCAGGATGTAGGCCTGGAGCAAAATGGAGATCAAGGATGTTGAAGATGAAAACATCTCTCCGTTGTCACGAGGAGTGAGACTGTTCTCGAAAACAAAAGAGCCCAGCCTGGGGCCACAGCTGAAACGTAATGAACGCAACATTTGGTTTCACCTGGAAACGGCTGCAGGACTGCATCACTTCCCTGCTCCTGTCAGAAGAGAGGAGGACAGCGTCTTCTGACACGTTGCTGTGAAGGTCCGTCTCTGCACGCGGGACATCAGGAATGTAAGATACATGTGAGGAGTTCATTTGTGTTACCGGCTGGTGCTGTGTGTGGTGACAGCAGCTGAGCTGGTTCCAGCCTGCAAGCACAACAGTAATGGCTGAACTCGACCGCACCAAGTTTGAGCTGGACATCTTTAAAACTGACGTACTGCCACTTTTGTGAGGTTGATTAGCTGTGGACGCCATCTTGAACTGGGCTGACTCCAAAAGTTAATCAGTTGTAGCTCTACGTCGTCCAGTCATTACTTTCTGAGAGTTTTATTCAAGCTTGTTTAGCGATTCACAAAATATTTTATTAACAGACAATCATACAGATCCAGGTAAAAAAATATTGTTGTTCTTGCCTTTTGGAGGCCACTGATAATTAATTGAATTAGAATTTTACAGGTTTAACCAGGACTTTGCTGCATTTACAACTTTTGTAGTAGTTTGCTGTTATAATGCATTTTATTTGGTAGCGCCTTTCAAAACACTCAAGGACACTTCACAGCATTAAAAACACAATAAAAACAATATAAAATAACTATATAAAAAAGAAAAATTTAAGTCAATTAAAAACAGTATAAAATAACTACCGGTATATAAAAAGAAAAATTAAAGTGAGAAGGCTAACTTGAACAGATGAGTTATGTTATGTCTTATGTTGAGTTGTGTATGTTTGTTTGTTTGTTTACATTTAGCAGAAGGGGCTGCACGGTGGAGCGGTGGCATCAATCACAACAAGAGGACCCAGACTTCAGACCTCAGTTTGGGTCCTTTCTGTGTGGATTTAGCACGTTCTCCTTCTCCGCGAGTGTCTTTTTTCCAGGTACTGTATTTTGATGACTGGCTGTAGGTCTGTGAGCATGGTTGTTTGTCTCATGTGTGTCTCCTGTCCAGGTCGTCCCTTGTCTCTCACTTTTTTACTGAGATTGAATAAATCTTTCTCTTATAATAAATGCAACAAAGAATTGTTTTATAAACTGAAGATAAAAATGTTCAGTTTACTGTAAATAACTTAATCGTTATTTATTTATTTATTTGTTTATAGGCAATTTTACGACTAAAGGTTTGTGGAAGTTTTTATTTTTACAGTATGAGTGAGACCTTGCAGTTAACAGTTGGTCACTAGGGGGAACCATAGATTTCACAATGTTTCACACGGACGCTCTTTAAACCGGAAGTTGCTTGTTTTTTTTAGAGGGTTAAAAACAACATGGCGTCGCCCTGTGAATAACGTGAAGACACACAAACGGCTCGCCTCTAACAGCATTAGTTGTTTTTTAAAGCCAAATTAAAGCAGCAGCGGTGTTTTCCAGGTCGTCATGGCTCTCAGGGTGTGCGGGGTTGTGTTCAGAGACTCCTCCGTCCTCTCCCGTCTGCTCGTCTTGTCTGCTCGGCAGGAGAGTGCGTCGTGCTTTCTCACAGCGGGTAAGTGCTCACAAGGGTTTGCTTTTAACTTTGGTAAGCTTTTAGGTTCATTAGTTTTTAGTACGGAATGTGTTTTTGTTATTATAAAAGCGTGGCTTGAATTCAAAGTGTGGAAAAATATGCTTAGTAATCGCCATCATGTCTTGATGCTGCTGGACGTGCTGTGGGTTGACCAGTTTTTTTTTTTGTTTTTTTTTACTTTATTATCAAAATCACAAAAGATAACAATAAAATTGAATACAATGAAAAAAAGACAATAGCCAGGGGGAACATAAATCGAACAAAATAAGTGGAAGTTACAGTCATATTATTTTTGCAAAAATAGAACAATTGTACAATATGTAACACATGTGCCAAGTCTTATGTATAGAATAAAAAATAAATTTTCATTCATTCATTCAACCTTTATTTATACAGGCTAGCCTCGTTGAGTCACGGGGACTCATTTACAAGAGGGACCTGTCTCACTCACACCAAACAACCATCCACTCTCACACTCACACCTAGGGTCAATTTAGAGTCACCAATCAGCCTAACAAGCATGTTTTTTGGTCTGTGGGAGGAAACCGGAGTACCCGGAGGAAACCCACGCATGCACGGGGAGAACATGCAAACTCCACCCAGAAAGGCCCCGGACCGGGATTTGAACCGGCAACCTTCTCGCTGAGAGGCAGCAGCTCTACCAGTTGTGCCACCGTGCTGCCCAATATAAAATGAATAACAATATAAACAAAAAATATGAATACAAATGAATAACAATATAAACAAAAAATATTTTAATGTAAAAGTTCAGCCATAATCCCAAGTTGAGAGCAAGCCCATATTGTTGTTTTTGCTTTTTGATTAGTTGAGGGTCTAATTGTAAGTAAATATTGTTTAAATTCAATTAAAAAAACAGAGAAATCAGGTTTTTTCTTTGAAAATTTACATTTGTGTATATGAAATTTAGCCTTAATGATTAACAAATTAATTAAAAAGATCTTCGGATTCATTTTGCCACAATGTTTAAACCCAAACAGGACATGTTCCCAATATAACTGAAAGTCTGCTTGTATCTTTGAGTCAACATAGTTACAGAAACTTTGCCAAAACATTTTAGAATGAGGACACATCCAGAACAAATGAGTAACAGACTCAGGGCAGAGATCACAAAAGGAACAGTTCACCACAATGTTAGAGTTGAATTTCTTTAAATAGTCTTTGGCTGGGTAGATCCTGTGTAAGAGTTTGAAGGAGACTTCTTTTACCTTGTTAGTGAGAAGAAAGTGATTTGGAAGCAACCAGGTAGATTTCCAAGAAATATTATTCCGAAAGCGATTCCAATATGGTACAACAGCAGGCGTAGAAGTCACATCTCTCTGAAACAAGGATCTGATTGTTTTATTATTGTTCCGAAGAAGAGGGAGAAGACATATTTTGCCAACAGGAGAATGTATGGGAGTCAGAGTGGGAGACTGATGATAAGTGAGTCTTTGTCTGTATGACATGCAGATCTCTGTAGAAATAGCACCAAAAACTTTTGCATATTCTCCAGGAGAGATGGGAAAATTAAATTTAGAGAGAAAGGCCTCATAACCCAGCAACGTGCCAACACTGTCAAACAGTTGATCTACCAAAATAATGTTACAATTAAACCATGAGTCAAGAAATAAAGTTTTTTTCTTATATAAAATATCCTTATGAGTCCAGCTACAGACAGGAGGTGGAACACCTGGAGAGCTGGTGCAAAGAGAATAATCTTCACATGAATGTGAAGAAGACAAAGGAGATGATTGTGGACTTCAGAAGGAACAAACACACCCATGCCCCACTGAAAATAGGTGGGTCTGCAGTGGAAGTGGTCTCCAGCTACAAATACTTGGGTGTACACATGAATGATAACCTCAGCTGGAGCAACAACACCACCAGCCTGATCAAGAAAGGTCATCAGAGACTCTACTTCCTCAGACGGCTGAGACGAGCTGGTCTGAGCAGCCCAGTCCTCACCTCCTTCTACAGGTGTGCAGTGGAGAGCATCCTGTGCTCCAGCATCAACGTGTGGCATGGAGGCTGCACAGTTGAAGAGAGGAAAGCTCTACAGAGAGTGGTGAAGGCTGCACAGAAGTCTGTTGGAGTCAGTCTCCCCACAATCACAGACATTTACACCTCCAGATGCAGGAAAAGAGCCACCTGCATCATGAAAGACCTCACTCATCCAGCACACTCACTCTTTGCCCCACTCCCCTCAGGACGGAGGTTGAGGAGCATCAAGTGTAGAACCACTAGACTGAGGAACAGCTTCTACCCTGAGGCTGTTAGACTCATGAATAAATAAAAATAAAATAAAAAATAAACACTGCAAAATATCACATCATACTGATGCTGATCTGTTTTCTTGTTGCTGTGTTCATCTGTGTTCATCTGTGACCATCTGCTCATACAAACTCATGTTCGTGCTGCTGTTTATTCCCACTATATTAGGCTTAGTGTATTACTAGTTGATGTTTTTCTTAGATGTTATTACTGTTTTTCTCTTTCATTTGTTGTTGGATGTAACTGGGACCTCGTGTACATAATCTCGTTTTCATCACATGCACCACATGCGGTGCAAATGACAATAAAGACTCTCTGACTCTCTGACTCTGACTCTGACTTATTATTCCATATGAAGTATCGATGAGGAGAGAAGTTTCGTTTGTAGATGAGTGACCAAGACAAGAAGGCCTGACGGTGAAAATTTGACAGTTTGATTGGGAGTTTTTGTATATCAAAATTACAGACCAAAAAGAAGTTCAGACCACCAAGTTTAGAGAAAATATGGAATGGTATGATGTTCCAAATAGAGGTTGGTGAATTAAAAAATTGACGAATCCAATTTATCTTGAAAGTATTATTCAAAGTAGAGAATGATAAACAATTAAGTCCTCCATTTTCATATGAATTCATTAGAGTAGATTTCTTAATGTAGTGAATTTTGTTTTTCCAGACAAAGTTAAATAATAATTTGTCAATTTCTTTTTCATTTTTATTGTCAAGTTCCAATGCCTGTGCAGCATAAATGAGCCTGGAGAGGCCTTCAGCTTTAGTAAGCAGAATGCGACCACGTAGTGAAAGATCTCTTATTAACCACTGATTAAGTCTTTTTCTAGTTCTTAGAATTAGAGGCTCATAATTTAGAGAGCTTCTTCTTTTCTGATCTTTAGTGATGGTTATACCTAAATAAATTAGCTCATTTTTAACTGGTATGTCTGCAATTGAGGTTTTGGAGCAGTCCTTAACAGCCATTATTTCACATTTCGTGAGGTTAAGATAAAGACCGGATGCTTTGGAAAAAGTATTTATTTCTTTGATGGCTATGGGGATTTGATTCTCGTCCTTTAAAAATAAGGTAGTATCATCTGCCAGCTGTGTTAAAGTAACAGTTTTATCAACAATAGAAATCCCTTTCAGAGGACTGGATTTAATGTGATCGGCCAGAAGCTGAGCTACCAAAAGAAACGGGTAGGGGTAGACAGGACACCCCTGTCTGATCCCTCTGCAGATGTTGAATCTAGGAGAAGAGCCGTTTTTTAGTTTGATGGAGCTGTTGTTGTTTTTGTACAAGGTTTTAATGATAGCACTAAAGAATGTTCCAAATCCAAATTTACTTAGACTTTGAAAAATAAAACCATGTTCTACCGTATCAAACGCTTTAGAGAAGTCCAAGAATAAGATAAAACCATTATCGTGAACAAATTCAGGATAATCTAAAATGTCCAAAACGAGTCTTATATTATTTGTGATATGTCTATTTTTCATAAAACCAGATTGGGTTTCATCAATAATTGAGTGTAGAACAGATTTTAATCTTTTAGCAACAACTGAAGCAAATATTTTGTAATCATTATTAAGAAGACAAATGGGACGCCAGTTATCAAGAAGTAACGGATCTTTTTTAGGTTTTGGTATAAGAGTGGTTAAACCCTGAGTGAGGGTTGTTGGAAGAGTGCCTTTTTCTATACTTTCAATGAAAACATTTAAAAGGAAAGGGGCAAGGTCAGATGAAAAATGTTTATAAAATTCAGCACTTAGTCCGTCAATCCCTGGTGATTTGTTAATTTTGAGATGTGAGATAGCATCTAAAGTTTCCTGTAAAGAGATTGGCTCATCACAGCGTTGTTTTTCAATATTTGAGATAGGTTTAACAGTTAAATTGATCAACAGGGCATCGACTGAAGCTTGGCTGAAACTGGATTTATATAGAGTTTCATAAAATGAACTACAATATTTAGCTATGTCATCAAGGTTATCTGTAACCGAGTCATTAATCTTTAGTCTGGAAATAGAGTTATTGACAGCATTATGTTTTTCTAAGTTAAAAAAGTAATGAGTGTTTTGTTCACCTTTGTGGGTTGACCAGGTGTGATAATCGGTCTTTTGCACGTGACGTCACGGCTCATGTCTTTTTGCACTTACGGTCGCCATGTTGGGTGTATACCGGTTCATTTAAACAGAGGAAGTCCATGTTAAACACAGTGCGATACAGAACAATAACATCAGC
>JBBPBX010005777.1:23583-42176 GCA_038048925.1 Garcialebias charrua | reverse complement strand
AAGTCCATGTTAAACACAGTGCGATACAGAACAATAACATCAGCAAAATGCAAACTAAATATAAAAATGAGCAGAAGCCTTATAGAGAGAAACTCAACCTTGAAGCCAGAGAACGTTACATGGTGAAGTTAGCTTCAATTAACAACATTGATCCTTACGAGGTAGTAGCTAAGGCATGGACTTCCTCTGTTTAAATGAACCGGTATTCATACAATATGGCGACCGGGAGTGCAAAATGTCACGTGTCTGTAAAAGACCGATTGTGCAAAAAGTAAAGTAAAAGTAAAATCACAACACGAAGCTGAAGTTAGCTTCCGATTCCAGCTTCCGATTCGGCAAATGACTAAAGGGATATTACAACTAATTTTTCAGTACCTTGAGCGGGTTTAATCTGCTCTAGCTCAGAAACCACAAGACCTAGACTCTTCAAACCAGGACTATATTATTCTAGACTAATAGAAGAATATATAAAACTAAGTTTGAGCTTTGTGAAACGTTTTTCTGATTTGTGAAACTTCAACAAAGTTTGTTTTTCATCATTTTTAGGCTACTGGACCACATTAGACCTGGTCCAGCTCAGAAACCACAACACCTGGACTCTTCAAACCAGGACTATATTATTCTAGACTAATAGAAGAATATATAAAACTAAGTTTGAGCTTTGTGAAACCTTTTTCTGATTTGTGAAACTTCATTAAATTAAAATTTCATCAATGTTTATGCCTTATGCTTCAATGACTTTGTTTACTTATTTGTTTTTAATTTATCAGTTTAATTAATTATGCGAGAGAAACATAATCAACCGTAATCACTCATCATCAATGAATATGCCATTGTGATGGATACTGGCAGAATGACCCAGGGCACAAGTGTATTTCAAAAATAATTTAAAACTTTATTTAACATGCAACAAAAAGTCTTTCCAGGAGGCACAAAAAATTACTTGGCATGGAACTAGAAATCAAGGGAACAGGGACATCACAAATCAGAAAAACGTTTCACAAAGCTCAAACTAAGTTTTATATATTCTTCTATTAGTCTAGAATAATATAGTCCTGGTTTGAAGAGTCCAGGTGTTGTGGTTTCTGAGCTGGACCAGGTCTAATGTGGTCCAGTAGCCTAAAAATGATGAAAAACAAACTTTGTTGAAGATTCACAAATCAGAAAAACGTTTCACAAAGCTCAAACTTAGTTTTATATATTCTTCTATTAGTCTAGAATAATATAGTCCTGGTTTGAAGAGTCTAGGTCTTGTGGTTTCTGAGCTAGAGCAGATTAAACCCGCTCAAGGTACTGAAAAATTAGTTGTAATATCTCTTTAGTGACTAGTGACAGGCTCGTTTCACCTTGAAATTAACAAAAAAAGGTAATTATTAGGTTGAAAGTGTCAGAAATTACCACAAAATTTTTAATTGACCTTAAACCAGAAAAAGAGTACTAAAACATGTTGCTGAAAAGGTAGAATAAGCTTAAATTAGCAGAAGAAAGCAAAAAGAATATATTTGCCCAATTAGGCTGAAAGAAGCAGAAATGAGCACAAAAATGTGGAAATTATCTGAAGAAAATCTAAAATTAGAAAAAAGATTCAGCTGAAAAGTAGCTAAAATAGCAGAAAGCAGCATCACCAGAATGAAGTTGAGAGAGCACATTTTTTTTAATAAGAGCATTAAATGTGGAATTAGCTTAAAAAGCTAAAATTAGCATAGAAACAACATCATATCTGGCTCGTTCACCTTGAATTCAGCAGGCGTTGTGTTCTCCGTCTGTGCATCTTCATGAAGTGTTCCTTCAGTTTTGCCGGCGCCAGACTAGTTGCTACTAGTTGCTCAACTTCGTGTTGCATATCATGCAGATAGGACGCTGACTCCCATCCCGTTCCGTGACACAAGTGAATCCATGTCCAACCACTTTCTTTTTTTGCCCGACATATTTACCGTAGTTTGTAAACACACGACGTACAGCCATTGACTTCATGCGCGCGTTATATTTCCGCATCACTGCACTGAATCGTGTGTTGCCAGATTGGGCGGTTCACCGCGATTTTCCTTCTGACTTTTGCGGATAGAGAGTGCTTTGGGCGGGTGGGACTCTATTTGGCAACACCGGTCACAACGGTGTTTACACAAGTGTGTCTTTACATCCGGGGCAGAGACTCCACCGAAACCCTGAGACCTGCTCAACGAACCCCTGGGGTTCGATTGAACCCAGGTTAAGAACCAGTGCTTTAGTCATTTGCCGAATCGGAAGCTGGAATCCAATAGCCTAAAAATGATGAAAAACAAACTTTGTTGAAGTTTCACAAATCAGAAAAAGGTTTCACAAAGCTCAAACTTAGTTTTATATATTCTTCTATTAGTGTAGAATATTATAGTCCTGGCTTGAAGAGTCTAGGTGTTGTGGTTTCTGAGCTGGACCAGGTCTAATGTGGTCCAGTAGCCTAAAAATGATGAAAAACAAACTTTGTTGAAGATTCACAAATCAGAAAAACGTTTCACAAAGCTCAAACTTAGTTTTATATATTCTTCTATTAGTCTAGAATAATATAGTCCTGGTTTGAAGAGTCTAGGTCTTGTGGTTTCTGAGCTAGAGCAGATTAAACCCGCTCAAGGTACTGAAAAATTAGTTGTAATATCTCTTTAGTGACTAGTGACAGGCTCGTTTCACCTTGAAATTAACAAAAAAAGGTAATTATTAGGTTGAAAGTGTCAGAAATTACCACAAAATTTTTAATTGACCTTAAACCAGAAAAAGAGTACTAAAACATGTTGCTGAAAAGGTAGAATAAGCTTAAATTAGCAGAAGAAAGCAAAAAGAATATATTTGCCCAATTAGGCTGAAAGAAGCAGAAATGAGCACAAAAATGTGGAAATTATCTGAAGAAAATCTAAAATTAGAAAAAAGATTCAGCTGAAAAGTAGCTAAAATAGCAGAAAGCAGCATCACCAGAATGAAGTTGAGAGAGCACATTTTTTTTAATAAGAGCATTAAATGTGGAATTAGCTTAAAAAGCTAAAATTAGCATAGAAACAACATCATATCTGGCTCGTTCACCTTGAATTCAGCAGGCGTTGTGTTCTCCGTCTGTGCATCTTCATGAAGTGTTCCTTCAGTTTTGCCGGCGCCAGACTAGTTGCTAACTAGTTGCTCAACTTCGTGTTGCATATCATGCAGATAGGACGCTGACTCCCATCCCGTTCCGTGACACAAGTGAATCCATGTCCAACCACTTTCTTTTTTTGCCCGACATATTTACCGTAGTTTGTAAACACACGACGTACAGCCATTGACTTCATGCGCGCGTTATATTTCCGCATCACTGCACTGAATCGTGTGTTGCCAGATTGGGCGGTTCACCGCGATTTTCCTTCTGACTTTTGCGGATAGAGAGTGCTTTGGGCGGGTGGGACTCTATTTGGCAACACCGGTCACAACGGTGTTTACACAAGTGTGTCTTTACATCCGGGGCAGAGACTCCACCGAAACCCTGAGACCTGCTCAACGAACCCCTGGGGTTCGATTGAACCCAGGTTAAGAACCAGTGCTTTAGTCATTTGCCGAATCGGAAGCTGGAATCCAATAGCCTAAAAATGATGAAAAACAAACTTTGTTGAAGTTTCACAAATCAGAAAAAGGTTTCACAAAGCTCAAACTTAGTTTTATATATTCTTCTATTAGTGTAGAATATTATAGTCCTGGCTTGAAGAGTCTAGGTGTTGTGGTTTCTGAGCTGGACCAGGTCTAATGTGGTCCAGTAGCTTAAAAATGATGAAAAACAAACTTTGTTGAAGTTCACAAATCAGAAAAACGTTTCACAAAGCTCAAACTAAGTTTTATATATTCTTCTATTAGTGTAGAACAGGGGTCACCAACACGGTGCCCGTGGGCACCCAGGTGCCCCCAAGGACCATTTGAGGTGCCCCCGGACCTGTTCTAAAAATAGCATAACTCACTACTAAGCTGCATTTAAAATTTCATTTTATTCAGTTGTTATTCTTTTTTTTGTATTTATATACAGTATATATATACAGTATATATATACATATATATATATTTTTTTAAATGTCTATCTTAAAAATATGTTCTTAAAAATATGTTTATTATACATTTTTTTCAATTTATGCTTTGTTATTTCCGAAGAGTTTATCAAACTGGTGCCCTTTGTATGACTCCGTACCCACAAAGTTGCTTTCAGTTTCAAAAAGGTTGGTGACCCCTGGTGTAGAACAATATAGTCCTGGTTTGAAGAGTCCATGTGTTGTGGTTTCTGAGCTGGACCAGGTCTAATGTGGTCCAGTAGCCTAAAAATGATGAAAAACAAACTTTGTGGAAGTTTCACAAATCAGAAAAACGTTTCACAAAGCTCAAACTTAGTTTTATATATTCTTCTATTAGTCTAGAATAATATAGTCCTGGTTTGAAGAGTCTAGGTGTTGTGGTTTCTGAGCTGGACCAGGTCTAATGTGGTCCAGTAGCCTAAAAATGATGAAAAACAAACTTTGTGGAAGTTTCACAAATCAGAAAAACGTTTCACAAAGCTCAAACTTAGTTTTATATATTCTTCTATTAGTCTAGAATAATATAGTCCTGGTTTGAAGAGTCTAGGTGTTGTGGTTTCTGAGCTAGAGGAGATTAAACCCGCTCAAGGTACTGAAAAATTGGTTTTAATATCCCTTTAGTCATTTGCCGAATCGGAAGCTGGAATCCAGTAGCCTAAAAATGATGAAAAACAAACTTTGTTGAAGTTTCACAAATCACAAAAACGTTTCACAAAGCTCAAACTTAGTTTTATATATTCTTCTATTAGTCTAGAATAATATAGTCCTGGTTTGAAGAGTTTAGGTCTTGTGGTTTCTGAGCTAGAGCAGATTAAACCCGCTCAAGGTACTGAAAAATTGGTTGTAATATCCCTTTAGTCATTTGCCGAATCGGATGCTGGAATCGGAAGCTAACTTCAGCTTCGTAATCACAACAGCATGTGATACTGGCACACTATAAGAAAATAACAAAATTAACTATCCTCTTTGTGTTTTGCTCTTTTAGTGTTACCTCAGGTCTCATTTTATAAAATGTATTCATAAAAATAAAAAAATCCATAAACGATAAGAATATAAAATATAAAATGAAAGGCTGCAGAAAGGGAAAAAAATCTTATTATATCTTCCCCTTTTTTCAAACAATTAGTTCAAACAATAATAATCTTCCAGTAACGGAACAAAATGAATAACTCTTTCTAATTTTTCTAACTACCGGTAATACAATAGCCTACACATTAAAGGTGCTATATGTAACTTTCTGTAGAGCGCAGCACTTAGAAATATTTTCAACAGGCAAAGCATTCTGATCCCTCCCCCTCAGAGCCATATATGGCTCTGCCCCCCTGGCCCTGCTGAAATTCAAATTCAAGCTCTGTTTTTATTGGCTGATTCAAATTCAAGCTGTTTTTATTGGCTGGTTACAAACTCTGTTTTTATTGGCTGGTTACAAACTCTGTTTTTATTGGCTGGTTAACGGCGGGTCACTCTGTGTTTTTAGTGTTTTTATAAATGCTGATAGAGAAGCAAGGGGACTATAGTTTTTTTCAGAGATTACTGACAGAGTGAAGAAATATGTAAAAAATATATTGTTAGAAAAGTTACAGACTGCACTACAAAGTTACATAGTTCAGCTTTAAACTACTTCATATATATATATATTTTTAACAATTCAGTTTTGATCATTTTCTTAAATGTAAACATTGACTAGGCATTTTTAACATAACTCTCCAAACCATTCCACAATCCAACTCCCTGGACTGAGGTGGACCGTCCCTTCAAACTAGTTCTGTATTTTGGTTTCACAAATACTGTATCTATCCCCTTGAGATTATAAGAACTTTGTCTTTTAACAAAATGCATTTGGATATTTAAATGTAATGTGTTTTTCTGAGCCCTATCCACAGTATTCCTACGCCCCATGACGCTTTGCGCGAAATGTGCACACGACTTCCGGTTGACCGGAAACACCGTTTGTTTACATGCGAGTAATACAGTTGAAGACAGTCCAAACTTTGTTGTTTTAGTTCATTAAAAATGTGGGAACACCACTCGTTTTGTTAAAAGAGGAGGGACAAATAAAAAGAAATTACAGATGTTACCTGATCGCGCAGACATAATTTAAAAATACATAAATAGCGAACGCGTTTGCTCCGGCCTCTCGGCTAAGGTTTGTTAGCAGCTATCTCGGCTAAAAATACCGGTCGCGTCTGAGATCTATCGTTTTAAGACAGTAAATCTTCCAAAACTCTCATTAATAAACCCTCCCCGAATAAAAAGATGTTACCTGATCGCGCAGACATAATTTAAAACTACATAAATAGCGAACGCGTTTGCTCCGGCCTCTCGGCTAAGGTTTATTAGCAGCTATCTCGGCTAAAAATACCGGTCGCGCCTGACATATATCATTTTAAGACAGTAAATCATCCAAAACTCTCATTAATAAACCCTCCCTGAATAAAAAGAAATTACAGATGTTACCTGATCGCGCAGACACAGCCATAGAGAAGGATGCAGGAACACTCTTTCTTTGTTTTGGGTCCGTGTTGAAAACACTGTTGTTTTAGCCAAAGATTTAGCTTGGTCCGGTTGTTGGTGCAGCCGCGAACAGCACAGCAGGTACCTGAACCCCGGTAGGACATTTCAGTAAACGTTCCGTTTAAACAAAAGCTGTGTTTGCTCCGATAAAATGAATGAAAATAACTTTCAAAAACACCCGCGATCCATACTCCGCCTATGGAATACAGGCACTTCCGGTGTCGGACAGGAAGTACAATGCACATTCGCTTCTACAGTGACACCCTCAGGAATACTGTGGGTACATAACTGATAAAATATTATAGTCTACCAAATCATGGAACTTCAACAACTTCAGTTGATAAAATACTGTAATGTGCTTTATGGATGACAGTAATGCTTTCTGGTGATTAGTCTTACAGCTCTTTTCTGTAAAACAAAAATAGGCTTTGTAATTGTTTTACACGCTTCCCCCCAAACATCAATACAATAGATTAAGTGTGGAACAATGATTGTGTTATACAACAAATACAGAGCTTTATCATTCAATAAGTCTCTGACTTTGTACAGTACTGCAAAAGATTTAGCTATTTTTATTCTTACAGAATTTATGTGTTGTTTCCATGTCAGTTTGTCATCAATGATAACACCCAAAAACTTCACCTCACTCACTCTACAAATCTCAACACCATCAGTTTTAAATGGAACATCAACAGTTTTCTTTTTATTACTGAATATCATGTACAGTAATTAGTTTTATCTAGATTTAATGATAATTTATTAAGTTTAAACCAAGATTGTATTTTGACAAATTCTGTCTTTATCAACTCTAACATCTGTTCTATATCTTTACCCAAACAAAAAAATGTGGCATCATCTGCAAAAAGGACACATTTAAGGAGCCCTGACACATTTACAAAGTCATTCACATATAAAATAAATAACTTTGGTCCAAGTACAGAGTCTTGAGGAACTTCACATGTGATATTGCAGAGGTCAGATCTTACACCATTTATTTGTACAAATTGTTTCCTATCTTTCAAATAGCTAGATACCCACTGTAATGCTGGTCCTCTAATACCATATTGTTTTATGAAATATTATTTTATAAATATTTTATGAATTTTTATTCATAAATGTTTTATGAAATATTATTTATGCAGGATCGAGAGAGAGATCGGCAATTATCCTCAAAAGAATATCACAGCTCAAGAGACTTTACACTGGAAACTATTTCTTGTTTAAAGACAAATGTTCTTTATTTTAACCATAGAATATTAAATAGAAAACAAACCAGAAAACAAACAAGTAACATACATACATACAAGTATTAATGCATAAACAGATACTCTTACCGTTTGACATCAAAGTGAGAGAGCCGTTCGTCAATCACAGGCAGAGCGAGCATTAAAACAATCCGGGCGATTGCACATCCCCGTCCGACTCTAACTAACTCTGGGAGCTCAGCTCGTTTCTTTTTATTCCTTTAGACAAGAATCACTTGCGAAACAGAGTTGGCCGGGTTCTTTCCACAAGTAATACTTTATCCAAAGCAACAAAGTTCCAGAGATGCCTATGTGATGAACTCAGGAGATGAAACTGACTGTTCCTATGATGGAATCAGCCCAGTTTCAACTTCTCATAACAAAATTCCAAAGATGCCTATAGTGATGAATAACAAAATTCCAAAGATGCCTATAGTGAGGAATAACAAAATTCCAAAGATGACATAGTGATGAAATTAGGAGTTGAAACTGACTGTTTCTGTATCAGCCCAGTTTCAACTTCTTATCTCACAACCAGTGACAAGACTGGAAAATTACACACAATGTTTCAGACTTTCTTAGTTACATATAATGTCTGAATGTTTCAGACTTTCTTGGACTGATCAGAGAACAAACTTATTTATTCATTATTCATTCCACCTTCTGGTCTCTGATCAGTTCAACAACCCAAAAAACAAACAACAACAACAACCAAACAAAAAAACAACAATCTTAAATCAAACGAGCGTCAGAAATGTTCCACAATCTTCTTCACCCATGGTTATGAGTGGTTACCATTCTCTGGAATGTCATGTCCGTTGAAACACTTCCTGCATGCGTAGAAAGTACAATGACTGCTCACACTTGCCATTACGCATGACTGATTCGTAGGACGTCCAAAGTTATCTTGTTTCATGACACAGTTCTTCTGTTTTCATAGTAGTCGGCAAGGCTCCCTTTTTCTCCTCCAGGACACATTCCGGTGTTGCGGAGGAGAGGTCGCCTAGCAGCACCCTGGTACCGATGACAAAGAACGTGATAACCCATGAGATACCACCTTCATGGCACTCTCTGGGTTTGGCCATGCCGTCCTCTGCAGCACCATGGCACCGACGACAAACAACGTGATAACCCATGAGATTCCACCCTCATGGCACTTTCCTGGTTTGGCCATGCCGTCCTCTGCAGCACCATGGCACTGACGACAAACAACGTGATAACCCATGAGATTCCACCCTCATGGCACTTTCCAGGTTTGGCCATGCCGTCCTCTGCGCGCTTCTGATCCTCCCACCAGCAGATGCCAAGAAAACACCAGGCTGTGAAGGAACACAATGCTTGTTGACAGATAGAATGACAAGGATTAGTTTTTTCATAGATAAAAGGTTTCATTTTTACTTTCCCCACCAAAACTGATCTGACCTGTAGGGGTCTCTCTACCCCAAACTCAAAATTTCCCTGTTTTAAATGGAGTGTCATACCTGCTATGCAGGTCTGACAGATCAGGGTACAGCTGTGACGTTCTGTTTTTCACCTTTTTTTCCTTTTTCTGTTTCACAACGCGCATTCTTACTGCTTCATTGTTCTCTGAAGACTCGGAGTCAGAGGACTTTCTGTTTTTCTCCCTTCTTTTTCCCTTTTCCTGTCTCACAACTCGCACCCTCACTGCTTCATTGTCCTCTGAAAACTCAGAATCAGAGGAGACCTTTGCCACTCTGGTGGTCTTATTTTTGTTCCTGACCGCCTGTTCAGGTTTAAACGGAGATGCAGAAGAAACAGGAGTTTGAAACACACCTGCCTGGGTCAAATGTTCAACATTGAATCTGGCACACCGGACTTTTAATGCCTCTTCCTGGCATCGTTCTCTCAACTCTTCTGTTGGTAATCCGTGTATTTCAGACATTGGGACCCCAGACTGTATTAAAACTTTCCATAAAGCAGAACGAGTTGGTCCCTGTGCATTACTTCGAGCATCCCTTTCTGGCCCATGACCCACATGTTGAAAACTATTTTCCTGGTTTTCTACTCTTTCTGTACTCCAATCTCCCAATGTTCCTAACTCCATGATTCGACTACGAATCTCAGACATAGAAACCTCTGGTGCACCAAGCATTACTGTCAAGATTGCGGCGCGATAGTGTACAGGGGCTGTTCTTATCAGCTGATCCCTCACAGCCTTTGGAATAGGTAACAGCTGATACTGATCCACAGCAGCAACAGTTAAAGCATCCCTCACACATAATCGAACCAATCTTTGTACACACTCCCGAAGAGTGACCCACTGTCCTGTTATCTCTGGCCAGTCAGTGAAAGCTGGATAAACCTGGTGAACAGCCTCAGCATAAACATCAAATAGAGATCTAGAATCATTCCCTAAATCTCTCACTTCTCTGCGGAAATCAGCATTCACTGTGGCTTCTGTGGACAACCCAGCAAATGACAGCCCATCCCGAGCATCTATATCAATCTGAGCTGCTCCTTCTTCAGCTAATCTTGATAACCACACATCTGTATGTTCTCCCGTCTGCTGACGGAGCTTCCTGGACAAGTAAGCTACCTCCTCCTGAGTGTAATCTTCAGTTATCATTCTAAGTTCAGGCTGCGGTTGATCCTGTGGAACAGCATCCATAACTTGTACACCATTCTCATAAACAAAGTGACCATCTGCGTCTACTCTTGCTTGTAAAACATCTGGTCTCACTATCTGTTCCTGCCTCCTCCGTTGCACCGGCTTTACACTTTTGCTGCGGGATAAGGGGCGTAATGAGGTAGTGGACTCTTCCTCTTCTTCATCACTTAAATTATCTCCCCACAAATTTCCGTTCCAGTTAGAGGGATTCCAACCCGTACCTAACCCAGCTACAAAAGCCCGTACTCTTTTGGGTGATACAGACCGTTTCGTCTTCCTCTTTTTTTCTCTTTTTAACATGGACACCTGAGCCACTGCTTCCTCAGCAATCCGGGCCATATTTTCTAGCTGTGTAGTTAACAACTGCACATGCTGACGCTGTAATGAAGAGGTCAACTCGGCTTCTTCAAGTGCCTTTTTCTGTTTCAAACTTACTTCATTCTGCCTCTTCCAGGCAGTGGCACAAACCCACAAACGCCGTTGCAGTCCGTCTACTGGCGTTTTTATTTTCACGTCTACTGCTCGTAGAACTTCTAGCAAAGTCTCAGGGTCTCCATCTCGTAGAGACCCCTCCCAAGACTCGCAACGTCCTGCTCCGTCTCTCAGGCACAATGCTATGGACTGATAACAGGGTATTTCCCATCCTGGTAGTATTTCAGTCCTGTCCTGTGTCTTATCTCCCTTCGCTGATTTTCTCTTGAACATTCTTTTGAGCATTATGTAGTCTCTCTTTATAATCCTGCCGACAACGCCAAAATGTTTTATGAAATATTATTTTATAAATATTTTATGAATTTTTATTCATAAATGTTTTATGAAATATTATTTATGCAGGATCGAGAGAGAGATCGGCAATTATCCTCAAAAGAATATCACAGCTCAAGAGACTTTACACTGGAAACTATTTCTTGTTTAAAGACAAATGTTCTTTATTTTAACCATAGAATATTAAATAGAAAACAAACCAGAAAACAAACAAGTAACATACATACATACAAGTATTAATGCATAAACAGATACTCTTACCGTTTGACATCAAAGTGAGAGAGCCGTTCGTCAATCACAGGCAGAGCGAGCATTAAAACAATCCGGGCGATTGCACATCCCCGTCCGACTCTAACTAACTCTGGGAGCTCAGCTCGTTTCTTTTTATTCCTTTAGACAAGAATCACTTGCGAAACAGAGTTGGCCGGGTTCTTTCCACAAGTAATACTTTATCCAAAGCAACAAAGTTCCAGAGATGCCTATGTGATGAACTCAGGAGATGAAACTGACTGTTCCTATGATGGAATCAGCCCAGTTTCAACTTCTCATAACAAAATTCCAAAGATGCCTATAGTGATGAATAACAAAATTCCAAAGATGCCTATAGTGAGGAATAACAAAATTCCAAAGATGACATAGTGATGAAATTAGGAGTTGAAACTGACTGTTTCTGTATCAGCCCAGTTTCAACTTCTTATCTCACAACCAGTGACAAGACTGGAAAATTACACACAATGTTTCAGACTTTCTTAGTTACATATAATGTCTGAATGTTTCAGACTTTCTTGGACTGATCAGAGAACAAACTTATTTATTCATTATTCACATATGTATTCAAATTTTCAAGGAGAATGGTGTGGTCAATATTATCATATGCTTTTATAAAATCAACAAAAATACTAACACAATATTTTTTTGATCGACAGCAGTAGTTATTTTTTCTATTAATTTCATGAGTTTTTTGCTCTAAACCCATACTGACTGTTATTAGAATATTTTGTTTATCAATAAATTGATCTAGTCTGTTCACAAATAGTTTTTCTAGATTTTGCTGTTCTTTCTAGTGTAGGTTAAGCTCTTTATTTTAATTTTGAATATTTTTACATGTGTATGACTGAAACTTGTAGATTACCGGTATTTCAATATACATTGATCTGGTTAGGTTTCTTATTTCTGTTGTAACTAAAAATACAAAATACCATACTACTGTATAATAATACCAGAAACTTGCAGCAGCCTTCCCATGAAATTATCCAAAGCGCTCGTCAGTTTTATTTATACTGTGTACTGTATATATAAAATATATATTGTAAGATATAAATATAGAACTTGACCAGTTGACAATGGCCCTCATTCACGAAAATGTTTGTATTTTTATCCTAAATTTCTCCTACTTTTGTTCGTACGAAGCGTTCGTACGAACATGCCACGTCAGATTCAACAAAGTCTTCTATCCTGAGGAAACGTGTGTAAATGGGTTGCGTAAATTTAATGAATCCCACCTGTTCTAAACAGCTGCGCGTGCACGCGAGGGGTTATTTACATAATTCCCACCCCTCAAAACACCATATAAGGCCACGTTTCCTGCCTTCTGACAGCAGGAAGTGTCCATTCATTCAAACTCAAGAAGTAAAAGGAGGAACTTCACGCGTTCGGAGATCTGCTCTCAGTCGCGCTGTGGCTACCCCCCCCCCCCGCAAGTGTCGGATGGTCAAATATCTTTAATTCTAGTGTACTGTGTTACATTATAGTTTCACTTATTCAGAAGAGCTGTGGCGCACCGCTACCCCCCACCCCCCCGCAAGTGTCGGATGTGTTTTTGAACAGAAGCATTTTAAAGGGGACCACATATTCAAAATTCACTTTTTAATGGTTTTTTTACTCAACTTTGGGTATTTACTTCATAAAAAAACAGTCCTAAGGCCAAAAAAATGCACCAAGTGGTTTATTTACTCTAAGTCGATTTATTTTTCAGGGATAAAAACGTCTCGATTGCACTTCCTGCGGTTTGTGGCGTCACAAACCGTAGCCACAACCCACAGCCACAACCCATCCCAACCTTTGTCCCGCCCCCGTAACCTAGCAACCCCTGGTGATGCTCCACCCACGCGGTTCCTGAGTTCATCTCAGCCTGCACACTAGGTGGCGGTATGCACCTAACAGTTGTTTGCGATCCGCCATAAATCAAATGGAGAAGAAGAAGAATAGTTCATCTCAGCAGAATGGCTCCTAAAGTTAAATGTTGCGTTGTTGGCTGCATTACACAACATGTGTCGATACACACTCTTCCAGTCTCAGAGAGCAGAGATGCGTGACTTAATTTTATTTTTAATGGCAATGTCCCGGCGACATTACCGAAGAAGAATTACACTTCTTATATGATGAAGGACTACTTTTGCACAACTGCCAGTTTGGTTGAGTGGTTAGCGCAGTGGACCGCCACCCGGGAGACGTGAGTTCGCATCTTGTCCATTGCATATTTTTTTTCCCCCTTTTTTATTTTTAAGCCTTTTGTTTCGGAGAAACATAAGGCTGACCCTCCTGGCGCAGATAATGGAGCACTAAGCAGATTTAAAATTGATAGTTTTCAGATGGGAACAGATGTGTGCATGTTTGTGTGAGTGTGTGTGTGTGTTGTGTGTTTGTGTGTCGGGCCAGCACGGCTCCTCGGAGAAACACAGATAAAAAGATAGCCCCGCTGTGAGTGTGTGTGTGCGTGTGTGTGCTTTGCTCCCTCCAGCTCGCGCGCACAGGCAGAGGGTGGGAGAGTCAGAGGAGACATTACAGAGGAAGAATAAAAAATGACACGACAACTTGTACACTCTGATCTGTCGTGGTCCAGTTCAGCTCAGTCAGCTTGGCTCTGTGGTAGTAACGTGAGTTGACTTCCTCGTCTGCCTTTGGAGGGCGGAGTTAATGCAAGCAGATCTTTGAAGGGCGTGCCACGAGATCTCATTATCATAAACCGGTCGTTCAAAACGAAAGTTAAAAATGGCAGAATTAAAAAGGGTGTAATTGATTATCTAAGAATTATTTTGTGTATTAAATTGAAGGAATAGGGTCTAGATAGCCCACAGAAATACCATAAAAATTAAAAAAATGCATCTGAGGTCCCCTTTAAAATGTCTCGAGACTACAGTTAACTTCATATTAATATTGTAGTGCATATGTCTCCCGTGGGTCGTACAGTATCATAAATCAAGAATAAATGGTTTGATCTGCAAATGGCTTCAAACAAACGTCTCGCCGCAGCACGGACAGGAGGAGATCAAGGAATATTCTGAGATGGATGGACAATAAATGCCACGCTGCAAGACGCGTGCCAACATGTTTTGCAGCACAAATGAGTCATGCGCGCTCCTCCTGGTCAGCGCGCAACCACATTCTGCAGGTTATATTTCGAATCAGATATAATAATCTATTGCTCCGATGGTGTTTGGCACAGCAGTCCAGCAATAGCATGAAAATCAGTCTTAATTCGTACTTGTTCTGCGGCGGTGTATGGGAATTTTATGTACCTGGGTGTTAATATGAGGAGGGCTTTGATGACCAAGGGGAGCGCACGACTCACTGAAGCCTGCGCGACACACCAGACAAATTAAACTTAAAATTATAATTCTAATTCAAACAGAATAACCTATTGTCAAGAATAATTATGGTGCGTGATTTTTTTAAACCCAAAATATTTTCTAAATAACGAAATATGAAGTTATTCGTGGAGAAGATCCGTCTGGATGACAGCAGACTGACGCTCCTAAATTATACGACAGGTCCGGACCACTCGTAAATTTTGTTCGTATCTGAAAAAAATCGTAGGATACGAAAACATTGTTGAATGCCACAAATGATCCTAAATCACTCGTACGCACAGTTTAAGAACAAATCTGTGCGTACGAACGGTTCGTGCATGAGGGCCAATGTTTTTGAGCTGTTCTTGGACCAACTGCAAGGAAGTTTTATAACTTAATTATTCAAAAAAAAATTCATTTACTCTTTATTTATACAGGTAGTCTGAGTCACAAGAACTCATTTTCAAGAGATACCCGTTTTTTGGGAGCAAATAGTGGGGGTGACGTTCCTTGCTCACGGGCTCAGAGTGGGTAAAATGGGTGGAGGCAGGTGTGTGTGTTCCACCTTTTCCACCCACATTTTGTTGTTGACTGTACCTGGAGTTGAACCTGTGACTTTCCGATCACAGGCCCATCTTCTCTAACCTCTGTGCCACCACTTCCACATGTATACCTGTAAGAACACCTGTAAATATTCTTAAACGTATACCTGTAGCACAACAATACTCTCAAAATGTCCACAAATACAGTTTATACTATTTTATAAAGTTACTTTTGTCTCTTTTAAAATGAGTCGTATAAATGCATTAAAAATATATCTAATGTTGTGGATAAAATAATTTTTAAGGACCCTTTTTTCTTAAGATACTTGTATTGTCACAATCCTGTAGGGTTATGTTTGCTCAGGGTTTGACTGACTTCACATTTCATCTGTCAAGGGAAAATGTGTATGACATACGTGCATCATTTTGTATAGTTAACACATTAATAATTATTTTACATTTAACTGAGGCATACCACTTATGTAATCTTATGTTGAGTATTGTAAAAAGCTTTTTCAAAAGCTTCTAATGCGCAGACACAGAGCAGTGGGGGAAATTTGACCAGAATCAGAATTGACAGTCAACAATTGCAATAAAATTGTATCGCACTACTTTTCATTGCATACAAAAGTAAAAGAAGCAATAATGACCATAATATAGAATCAGGTGTATGTATGGAAACATGCATATCAAATGGTAAATTAACATAGAAGTTGATCGCACATTATGATGTAGACTGGTTATTTAAGAATTGTTTTGCCTAATTAAACAAAGTTAAGTGTCAGGATGACCTTAGGATAGAAACTGTTCTTTAGTCTTAGTTACTATAGGCATTATAGTTCTTGATTTGAAGGACCTGCATTACCCTCCAGAAGACAGATGGATCTGCCTGGAAGCGCAACAACAATCTATTCTATGTTAAGATGCAGCAGCTCAGTACTGCCTCAATGAAACAATGGAGGAAGGACCGTAGCAGTTTCTCAGTCAGGAAGTAGAACCATAGCTGTGCCCTCTTAACATGCTTAAAGGTTCAGTATGCAGTTTCTGTAGAACTGCAGCACTTAGAAATATTTTCAACAGGCAAAGCATTCTGATCCCTCCCCCTCAGAGCCATATGTGGCTCTGCCCCCTTGTGGTCTGTTGAATTTCAAATTCAAGCTCTGTTTTTATTGGCTGATTCAAATTCAAGCTCTGTTTTTATTGGCTGGTTACAAACTCTGTTTTTATTGGCTGGAAAATGGCGGGTCACCTTTTCTTTTTAGAAATGCTTATTTACCACCTGGAGAAGCAAGGGGACAATATTTTTTTTAATTTTTTTTCAGAGATTACCTGGCTAACATCAGTCTGTCAGGAGGTAGTGACAGAGTGAAGAAATATGTTCATAAAAAAAGCTACATACTGAAGCTTTAACATCATTTTGTCCTAAATTAATCATTTTTATTGTATTTAAAACCAGTTAATATTTGTGAAGTCAAAAGATGTGTTTTTAAATTTTACCATAAAATGTTTGCAGTGTGCTTTTACCCGTTTTAAAATAGGGTATGAAATGACGTAAAAGTAGTTACCGTATACAGGTAGTCCTCAACTTACGACGGAGATCCGTTCCTACGCTCAGACGTAACCCGGATTTCGATGTAAGTCGGAACATACGTACATACTGCCCCATATACATGTACAGTTACCAAGCACTTAGCCTATCCTAACACATTTTTTAAAGACGAAGGAGCAAGTTGAATCACGTTGTCTCCCTCCTCCCTCCTTGCTAGCAGGCTCCATTCACATAAAGGGAGCTAGCTAACTACTGATAGCTTGCTGTACGGTGGCCTACCTCCGTCCGTCCATCCAATATTTGTTTACAACGTAAAATCGCCGTCAACCTCTGTCCAGAGCATTTAATCTCCGCTTGTACTTGTGCTGGTTCTGCCGTGAAGCTCTGTCCAGAGCGGGTCTTTCTGTGTTTTTCCACTGCTTTTCTGCAGTCAAGCTCCTGCTTCTGCACCGTCAAACCGGAAGTACCGGAACTTGGCTTTTCAAAATAAAAAAAATTCAAAATATATATATATTTTTTTAATGGGAGATGTGTGACGTAACCGCGAAACGTCGTAACTCGAGACTGTTGTAAGTCGAGGACTACCTGTATATGAAAGTTTCACTGTCTTGTAAAATAGACATAAATTAGCCAGTCCCTTTTTTAAGTGGCCTGCAGTTTTATTTATTTATTCATTTATTTTTAAATAAATAAATAACCCAGACATTTACAAATTCTTTTTAAAATTAATTAGTGATGGAAATGTTGATGTCTCGACAGGAAACGCTGCCTGCAGCCGAGGCAGGAGGAATGGCTTCATCTTCACTCCTGCTTGTTTTATTACATCGGAAGCATTTCTCAGCAGACTGATAAAAGGCAAAGCAAAAGAAGATGGCAGCACTGATCACCTCCCAGCCTTGGTTCCCTCTTATAGCAGTAAGCAGACCACCACCTCAAAGATTTACTGATCTGACCATGCAGGCCTGACTCAGAAAGTGCACGTCATCCTCCTACACAGTGCACTGTAAGGTTTTTGATATTATCTGTCGACATAATTTGTCCCGTTTTTCTTCTTTGCAGGTGAGCAGTTATCTTTGTTAATGAGACATCCAGACCAGCCGCCTGACTCAAAGGTTTTAAAAGTGGCTATAATTGGTGCTCCAAATGCTGGAAAGTCCACGTTGTCCAATCAGCTCCTTGGCAGAAAAGTCTGTTTGTCTCCTATTTATTTTATGTCACTGTGGAGGAGTTGGTGCTAACAACTCATTTATCGTTCTTTAAAGGTGTTTGCTGTGTCCAAAAAAGTCCACACTACGCGATCTCGTGCGCTGGGCGTCCTAACGGAGAGCAACACTCAGATTGTAAGAGGTTGACTTAAAAATACAGTTATAAGTGCAGAAGTGAACCTAAAGGTAAATACCATACCTATTTTTGTAATTGCATTTATTTTGCAGATTTTGCTGGACACTCCTGGTCTCACCACCCTAGCAAAGGTCAAAAGGTGCTCTTCCTGTTTAGTATTTTATTATTACTCCCAGTCTGTAGTTTCCATGTTGTTCCAATGTCCACTGAATTCATGACTGGACCTTCGGTCTTTACAGACACAACCTGGAGAAATCTTTACTTGTGGATCCCTGGACCACTGTCAGAGAAGCTGACCTAAGTATGATTTGTTTACTCTGTTGTTGATCAGCTAGATCTGATCTGCAGTCTTGTGCTTTTTGATGACTTAATGGGAATTATTATA
>JBBPBX010005776.1:49976-70788 GCA_038048925.1 Garcialebias charrua | reverse complement strand
CACAAACACACAATGGAGTTCTTTCTGACCCTCTCTGTACTTCTCTATCAACATCCTCAAAGCAAAGATGGCATCTGTGGTGCTCTTTCTTGGCATGAAACCATACTGCTGCTCACAGATAGTCACATCTTGTCTAAGTCTTGCTTCCACAACTCTCTCCCAGATCTTCATTGTGTGGCTCATCAACTTAATTCCCCTGTAGTTGCTACAACTCTGTACATCACCCTTGTTCTTAAAAATGGGAACCAGCACACTTCTTCTCCATTCTTCAGGCATTTTCTCACCCTCAAATATTCCATTAAATATTTGAGTCAAAAACCTCACTGCCATCTCTCCAAGACATTTCCAAACCTCCACTGGTATGTCATCAGGTCCTACTGCCTTCCCCTTCTTCATTCTTTTCAGAGCTTTCCGGACTTCACCCTCACTAATCTTTCCCACTTCCTGGTCCACAGTTTCTATTACCTCCACTCTTCTTTCTCTTTCATTCTCTTCATTCATTAGCTCCTCAAAGTAATCCTTCCATCTTCCCATCACACTCTCCTCACTTGTTAGAACATTCCCATTCCCATCTTTAATAAGCCTAACCTGCTGCACATCCTTTCCAGCCTGATCCCTCTGTCTTGCCAATCGGTACAAGTCCTTCTCGCCCTCTTTAGTGTCCAGTCTCCCATATAACTCATTGTACGCCCTCTGCTTTGCCTTAGCTACTTCCCTCTTTGCTCTATGTCCCATCTCCTTATATTCCTGTCTCCTCTCTTCAGTCCTCTCACTGTCATATTTCTTCTTGGCTAATCTCTTTCTTTGAATGGCGTCCTGCACTTCACTATTCCACCACCAGGTTTCCTTATCATCTATTCTCTGTCCAGATGACACACCAAGTACCTTCCTACCTGTCTCTCTAATTACTGTTGCTGTAGTAGCCCAGTCACTTGGAAGCTCTTTCTTACCACCCAGAGCCTTTAACAGCTCGTCTCTGAATTTCTCACAACATTCTTCCTTCTTTAGCTTCCACCATTTGGTCTTCTTCTCTGGTTTTACTCTTTTTCTCTTCTTCGCAACAACAGTCATTCTACACACAACCATCCGATGCTGTCTGGCCACGCTCTCCCCTGCTACAACCTTACAGTCTCCAATCTCTCAGGTTTCCTCTTCTACACAGAATGTAGTCGACCTGTGTACTCCTTCCTCCACTCTTATAGGTCACTCTATGTTCCTCCCTCTTTTGGAAATAGGTATTGACTATAGCCATTTCCATTCTCTTGGCAAAATCCACCACCATCTGTCCTTCCTGGTTTCTTTCCTTGACACCAAACCTACCCATCACTTCCTCATCCCCTCTGTTTCCTTCACCAACATGTCCATTCAGGTCTGCTCCAATCACCACTCTTTCCTCCCTGGGAATACTCTCTATCACTTCATCCAAATCTTTCCAAAATTTATCTTTCTCCTCCCCATCACATCCAACCTGTGGAGCATAACCACTTACTATGTTTAGCATCAGACCTTCTACTTCTACCTTTAGACACATCACCCTATCTGACACTCTCTTCACCTCTACTACATTCTTTGCCAACTCCTCCTTCAGGACCACCCCTACTCCATTTCTCTTTCTATCCACACCATGGTAAAACAGTTTGAACCCTGCTCCAATACTGCGAGCCTTGCTGCCCTTCCACTTGGTCTCTTGGACACATAATAAAATAAACAAAACTATAGACTATTAAAGCTCCACTGACATGTTCTTTTAACTTTTCAAAAAATGGCACAACATATATAAATATTAAGATAGACCTCTGACCGTTTTTGCTAAAATAATGTTCAATGAATGAAATTTCCTCTCAAAATATTTTAAATTTAGCGCCGTTTTTTTAGACCGTAAATCCGGATTTTCCGGTCACGTGTCAGCAGAACCGATCTGACGTCACGTCCGATACTGAACTCTGCTCAAACCGTACATTGAATGGACAAAAATATAAACGCATCCGTCGAATTTAGCCAATTAAAACTACATTTTAGCGATTTGGCTTCAGTTTGGGGAAAAAAAAGTTATTTTGAGTGATGCACAACGAACGGAAAGGTTTATATTCTCCGTATTGCTTTTTTTTTTCAAGGGAGGTTTCACATTGAGCACCAGATGGCAGCAGAGCTATCGTGATAACTCTTACAGAAGCAACACGGAGAATATAAACCTTTCCGTTCGTTGTGCATCACTCAAAATAACTTTTTTTTCCCCAAACTGAAGTCAAATCGCTAAAATGTAGTTTTAATTGGCTAAATTCGACGGATGCGTTTATATTTTTGTCCATTCAATGTACGGTTTGAGCAGAGTTCAGTATCGGACGTGACGTCAGATCGGTTCTGCTGACACGTGACCGGAAAATCCGGATTTACGGTCTAAAAAAACGGCGCTAAATTTAAAATATTTTGAGAGGAAATTTCATTCATTGAACATTATTTTAGCAAAAACGGTCAGAGGTCTATCTTAATATTTATATATGTTGTGCCATTTTTTGAAAAGTTAAAAGAACATGTCAGTGGAGCTTTAACATTCTTTTGAATGATTTAGAGCTCATCATAGCACAGAAACAGCCCTGGTGAAAGTTACTAATTATATTCTCATGGCCTCTGACAATGGACAGGTGTCTACACTGGTCCTGTTAGACCTCACTGCTGCATTGCATACAGTTGATCACAATATCACTCTCTGCTATCCCCCTCCTCTCAGGTCAAGAGTCTCAGTGTCATCCTCGACACCACTCTCTCCTTCACTTCACACATCAACAATATTACTCGGTCTGCCTATTTCCACCTCCGTAATATTAACCGTCTCCGTCCTTCTCTCACACCCCGCTCCACAGCCATCCTGGTGCACAGTCTTGTGACTTCCCGTATCGATTACTGCAACTCCCTTCTCTACGGCCTCCCCAACAAATCTCTCCACAAGTTACAGATGGTCCAGAACTCAGCTGCCCGTGTCATCACTCAAACCTCCTACTATAACCACATCACTCCTGTCCTGCAGCAGCTCCACTGGCTCCCGGTTAAATCACGCATCATCTTCAAAATTCTACTCCTCACGTTCAAATCTATCCACAACCTTGCCCCTCCTTATCTATCTGACCTCCTACAAATCTCCATCCCATCACGCTCTCTCAGATCCTCCTCTTCGCTACATCTCCATGTACCCTCTGCCCGCCTCTCCACCATGGGGAGCAGGGCCTTCACCTGCTCTGCCCCTCACCTCTGGAACGCTCTACCGCCAGACCTTCAAAACACCACCTCCCTTTCTCTGTTCAAGACAGCCCTGAAAGCACATCTCTTTAGACTAGCTTATCATTAACTTCACTAAATGTATTTTATATTCTTTATGTATTTTATATTTCAATTTGTTCCTGCTGATGTTTGAACTGTGTTTGTTTGTTTTTATAATAATAATAATAATAAATTCAATTTACACCGCACTTTTCATTAATAAAAATCTCAAAGTGCTACAACAAATAAAACAAGTGATAAAATCAAGTACAATCAATATTAATATCAACTAAGATCAAAGACAGAATCATGTGGAGGCAGAATAGGCCTGCTTAAAAAATAAAGAAATGAATAAAGAAATAACACAATTGATAAAATCAAGTAAAATCAACAATAATATCAACCAAGATCAAAGATAAAATCATGAGGAGGCAGAATAGGCTTGCTTAAAAAGAAAACTCTTTAAGCCGCTTTTAAAGTTTATTTCGTTGTTGTGGGCTGTTTGTGGATCAAACGAGCGTAGAGTGAGGCGCGGAGGATCAGGATCGTCGCTGTTTGGTGCCTGTTTTTCACACCGTTGTGAACTGTTGAGAGCTGTTTGTAGATCAGACTAGCAGAAAGTGAAGCGCGGAGGATCAGGATTGTTGCTGTTTGGTGGTGCCTGTTTCACACTGTTGGGAGCTGCTTGTGGATCAGATGGGTGGAGAGAAACGTGTGCCGCTGAGGATCAGGAGCTGCTGTCGCTGTTGTTTGTTGCTGTTCACGCTGTTGTTCCTTTGCTGTCCTGATACAGGCTACAATCATGCCTTTAATTTTAGGAGGCTTTTCTGACACCACACTCTGCTGTTTGCTGCAAATTGCTTGTTTCTACCCATTGATTCTGGATCCAGCTTGTGTTAACCAGGGCCACATCCATTCATATTCACAGGGGGGCTGGATCCCCTCTCACACAAACTGTAGTTGGGCCTCCTCAACGGAACTGTTTGCCCACTTAATTTGTGACGCTTTATGGTCTGAGACTTTTCTGCATCATTCATATTACTGTCATTATTTTCAGTTCTCAGACTACCTGGAATCACTGAATCTTATCAACACATCTGGATCTGCCCATCATTGCAACTTTCATTGTTTTTGGGTTCTGAATGATCGTGTCTTCATCAATGTTTCTCATGGTTCAATTATGGGTGCAAAATGTCACACTGTTAACTTCCTGTAATTACACATCAGTGACAAAGAAGTCAAGTAAATGTCTGATATTAATGTTGTTATTGATCTCAGGGATTCAGCCCAAACCAGGTCCTTCCATTAACTACAGTACTCCCAGTGAGTTTAAAAATAATTCAGGTCTCCATTTCCTGCATGTAACTGCTCGTAGCCTCCTAAAAAAACTTGATGAATTGAAAATCCTCATCAGTTCTTCTGGGGCAGATGTGATAGTTATCTCTGAAACTTGGCTCAACAAATCTGTTTTGAAAAATGACCTGGAAATCAATGAATTTAAGATCTATCGTTGTGATCGTAATAAAAGGGGAGGTGGAGTCGCTATTTACATCAGAGACTCTTTGGCTGCCAGGATTGCATCTAAAAAAACAATCGCAAACCAGTTTGAGGCTTTAGCTGTGAACATCAGTTTGAAGGGAGGTCAGATCTTAACTGTTGTAGGTTGTTATCGTCCCCCCTCCGCAACACCTGAAGCTCTGTCCTCCCTGACTGAATTCATAGGAAATTTAAAACACAATGAGATTGTTATGGTAGGAGATTTCAACATTGATTGGAATAAGTCGACCCCCCTCTGTGATAAATTCAAGGAATGTTGCCTATCTCTCAATCTAACACAACTTATCGATTCTCCCACCAGACCAAACAAAAAATGTCCCGAAAAATCTTCCACCTTAGATCTGTTTTTCACAAATGCACCTCATAAATTTCCTGGAACAGGTGTATTTGCTAACATTTTGAGTGATCATTCCGTAATAGCAGCTCTTAGATCTACTAAACTTCCACCTGCTAAGCCCAGAATAATTCAAAAAAGGGATTTGAAACGTTTCTGTGAACAGTCATTCCTCTGGGATCTATCCCACTTTGATTGGCAACGTATTCTACTAATCAACGACGTGAACACCGCTTGGAACTATTTTCATAATAGTTTCATTTTCTTTGTAAACAAACATGCTCCTTTCCGGCAGTTCAGGATAAAGGGCCGTGACAGCCCCTGGTTTACTCCTGAACTAGCTGACCTCCTGCACAGGAGAGATCATCTTTGGGCCGCAGCAAGAAAATCACACTCAGACACTGATTGGTTGAAATTTCGGCAGCTGAGGAATAAATGCACAACTGCCATCAAAGCCGCAAAACGTAATTACTTCTTATCTCAGACCTCCAAAAATCTAAACGACCCTAAAAAATTCTGGAAAACCATCAAATCTCTCTCAGGCACCCCCCAATCATCTGACCTCCCATCACAACTTCTTGTTGATTCTGTTCCTGTGTCAAATAAGCACGAGATCCTGAACTGTTTCAACAAACATTTTGTTGCTTCTAGTTCATTATTTGACACAGTTACAAATGGAAAATCAGCCACTTCATCTAATAATCAAACTTCTACAAATCAAATCCCTCCTACAAGTAAATCCTCAGTTAATCACACCTTCTCTTTTTCTCCGTTCTCAGTCAGTGAGGTAAATAAACTGTTAAAAGATCTTGATCCTAAAAAATCTGCAGGTCCAGATGAACTTCCACCTTATTTCTTAAGGCTGGCTGCTCATATCATCACAGTCCCTGTGACCCACATCTTTAATCTGTCCATAAGCCAAAACACCATTCCGGATGCTTGGAAAACAGCCTTTGTTCTTCCTTTGCTGAAGGGAGGTGATCCCACCTCACTGAACAATTATCGACCGATCTCTAAACTCTGCATTTTAGCCAAGGTTCTAGAAAAACTGATAAACTCTCAGATCAAAAATTATCTGGACTCATTTAACATCTTACCTCTCCATCAATCTGGTTTCAGGAAAAAACACAGCACAACGACTGCTTCTCTGAAGGTTCTTAATGATGTTGTTGAAGCATTGGATGCTAAGAATTATTGTGCTGCACTTTTCTTAGACCTGTCTAAAGCTTTTGACACTGTGGATCACAACATATTGTGTCATAAGCTCTCAGAAATCGGTTTCTCTGATCATACCATCGGTTGGTTTTCTAATTATCTTTCCAATCGGAGGCAATGGCCCTCATGCACGAACCATTCGTACGCACAGATTTGTGCTTATACTGTGCGTACGAGTGATTTAGGATCATTTGTGGCATCCAACAATGTTTTCGTATCCTAGGATTTTTCTCAGATACGAACAAAATTTACGAGTGGTCCGGACCTGTCGTATAATTTAGGAGCGTCAGTCTGCTGTCATCCAGACGGGATTTCTCCACTAATAACTTCATATTTCGTTATTTAGAAAATATTTTGGGTTTAAAATATTCACGCACCATAATTATTCTTGACAATAGGTTATTCTGTTTGAATTAGAATTATAATTTTAAGTTTAATTTGTCTGGTGTGTCGCGCAGGCTTCATGAGTCGTGCGCTCCCCTTGGTCATCAAAGCCGCTCCTCATATTAACACCCAGGTACATAAAATCCCCATACACCGCCGCAGAACAAGTACGAATTAAGACTGATCTTCATGCTATTGCTGGACTGCTGTGCAAACACCATCAGAGCAATAGATTATTATATCTGATCCGAAATATGACCTGCAGAATGTGGTTGCGCCCCGACCAGGAGGCGCCCTGATCAGGAGGCGCCCTGATCAGGAGGCGCGCTGATCAGGAGGCGCGCTGATCAGGAGGCGCGCTGATCAGGAGGCGCCCTGATCAGGAGGCGCGCTGATCAGGCGCCCTGATCAGGAGGCGCGCTGATCAGGAGGCGCCCTGATCAGGAGGCGCGCTGATCAGGAGGCGCGCTGATCAGGAGGCGCGCTGATCAGGAGGCGCGCTGATCAGGAGGCGCGCTGATCAGGAGGCGCGCTCAGAGCCCTATATAGAGAGAGTTGTGACACTCTTTGTACTCGCCGCTAGGTGGTGACGTGGTTCATGCAGCTCTCAATAGTTCCACACAGCTCGTCGCTGCCAGTCAGTTTGAGCAGCTACTGGCGCAACAGAACACAAAATTCTACTTTTCTTACATTGTCCGGTGTCTTTCAGTAATTATTGAACAGTAACTCATTCATTCATTCAACCTTTATTTATACAGGCTAGCCTCGTTGAGTCACGGGGACTCATTTACAAGAGGGACCTGTCTCACTCACACCAAACAACCATCCACTCTCACACTCACACCTAGGGTCAATTTAGAGTCACCAATCAGCCTAACAAGCATGTTTTTTGGTCTGTGGGAGGAAACCGGAGTACCCGGAGGAAACCCACGCATGCACGGGGAGAACATGCAAACTCCACCCAGAAAGGCCCCGGACCGGGATTTGAACCGGCAACCTTCTCGCTGAGAGGCAGCAGCTCTACCAGTTGTGCCACCGTGCTGCCCAAACAACAAACTGATTACTTAACTGATTACTGATTATTTCACTGACTATGCGTTTTATTAAAGTCTTTTTAGACGTGGCAGATGTATTTCTCATTACAGTGAAACGAAACTGTAAACACATTTGTTTGGAAAAAAAATGTCTATGCAATACAATGATCAAAATAGCCATTTCAACAGTGTTTTATAATGTTACACATGTAAAAAAAAAAAGAAGAAAATAGAGTAACACTTATTAGAAAGCTAGTTCTGATGTTCTGTGCATGAGAATGATCTACCTTGTCCTCCATGCCATCAGTATCTGCTCCAGCTTACCTTAGATCTGGGATGAAGTCTTCATTTCTGCACATTATATAATTGTTCTATTTGTTTTTTTTTTATTAGCAACTGAGTACCTGGATAACAGAGTTGATTGTGCTTGTAGCCTGACTACTACTGTAAAATTGTAATTCACTGATTAAAATGTTACTGTTTCTAGTTATAATCATAACAGATGACAAAATAAGTGTTAATTGTGTAAAAATAAATTACAAAACAATTATAAAATATGTAAAATGTAAAACAAGCTTTAATGAAGTACATTTACTACTATTGTTTATTAATTACATCATATCAAGTCAGCAGGTGCAACATCACCATCATCACAACAACACAGACTGAGTGCTGTAAATTTAATCTGCAAAAACATTTTCAATCAGGGCTCAAAATATTTATACTATTTATTAATTACATACAGGAAGCACAACAAGATGGAAGCAAGTGGTGTCTTACCATTTCAGTGGCAATTCTACCAATGGGTCAAATTATAAGCCAATCATTCTAGAAATAATTGAAAGAGCAGCTTCCATAGGCCTTCTCGTGCTAAACATCACTACTGACATGAGCAGTGCTAACAGAGCGATGTGGCGGGCATTTGGAGTGGGCCACAACAAAACATCTGTCCAACACCCAGCAAGACCAGATAAAAGGCTTTACTTCATGTCCCACATCTGGTAAAGAATTTGAAGAGTGCCCTGGTTCGTGGACAGACTTTTATAATTCCACCAGACGTGCTAAATGAGGGACTTCAACACAATGAAGTTTCACTTGATTCAATGAAAGATATGGTTGAATTTCAGGAAGAAATGCCTTTCAAAATTGCATCAAATCTTACAAAAAACTCTTCAGCCAAGTCATTTTAAGAAAATGAAGGTGGAGCCTGCAATGCATGTTTTCAGCAAGTCAGCAAGTGCAGGTGTGAAATATATGGTGGAGCAGGAGCAGCAGCGACGTCCCTCCAACCTGACAACAGCCTGGTTTCTGGAGCAGGTGAACCACTGGTTTGATCTGATGTCCTCTCGCCACCCCGTGTCTTCTGGCAGAGTTCCTGGACATTAAGGAGACATTTCACAGTCCTGGCCTAAGTGTGGAGCAGCTGATTGGAAACACAGGTCCTTCTGAGTGATTTCATCAACAGTGAAACCTGTATTCTGTACCATCTTACAGGGTACATAGTAAATAAAGTCATCAAACATTCAAACATCTGTGATGGATGCTCAAGTTCAAATAAGCAAAAATGATGAGACTCTGGAAGGAGAGCATGGTACCTTACTGACACTGAAGGAATTCAAACCAGGAGTCCTGTGTAGGCCATCACATGAAGCCTTCAGTCTGGTCCAGAAAGTTGAAGGGCTTTTCAGAACAAGGACCAGCCAATCCTTTATGGAGCTCCCCAACGCCTTTGATACTCTACTGAGAGAAGCAAGTGTATTAGAAAGCATGCTTCCTTCATGTCATGATGTACAAAGAAAAATAACCAGCAGGTTCATCAGGCTGAGACTCAGAATAGCAGCAAAACACATCTTAAATGAAAGAAAAAGAATTCTGTGCAATGCTGGGCATCTTGGAAGTAAAAGCCAGACAAAAAACATGAGGAAAAAACAAACAGCATCTTGTGCCACAACAAGCATGCCCCCACCAAACACCTTGATTGTTGCCATGGAGGAGTTTGGGCTATCATTTGAAAATGCCACACCGCCCAGTGCAGCTTCAACACCTGTACATATGGATGGTATGCTTAGAGGGATTTTTATGTCTCTTACATTTATTTAATTTCACTGATTATGCATAAATTTATTCATATAAAAGTGTTGTCATCCTCTGTAAATTTCTGAAAAAGTTGTTGCAAGCTTGTATTTGGTATTTGAAAAACTAATTTCTAATCACTTTAATTTGATTTTTATTTTTGACAGCCTCCCCATCAACCAGTCAGCTCCAGCACTTCACAATTTACTTACCAGCTCCATCACTCCATCAATGAGGACTGACCAGTTCAGTAAATCAGAAAAAAAAATGAAGATGGACATGAATGTGATAGTTTAAAAAAAAATGTTACAGTTCTACAGTTTATTGATGCTGATATATTCTTAGTAATAATTCTTATTTCTTGTTGTGTCTTGAAAGAGAGTCTCATCTGAACTTGACCCATGATTACCATATGCTAAACTAATAATATAAAACAAATTTAAATTAACAGTCCTGCAGTAAAAAGGTGTGAAGGTTATGGTGTTAAATTGGAAAGGAAGGACTGCAATAGGTCAGGGAGTTAGGTTATGGAACGAAGAGGAAACTGATATTAAAGAAGCTAAATCAATAATTATATTTAAAAGAAAGATCAAGGATAAATTGTTAAGGAAATATGTTTAACGAAGACACGAGTTTAAATAGTAATTCTTGTGATTGAGGGAGTTAATGAGTTATCCGATTTTCTTTTTTGTATTTAATGAAGTTTGTTTGTTTGCATTGTTTGTTAGAAAATAAGGGGCAGATACAATAAGATTTTTTTTCTTCATCTGCCAACTTTCATTTTATATTTTAAATTTTCTTGTTATCTGTGTGTTAAATTGTTTTATTTTGTGTCTTTTATTATTATAAAATGAGTGCATCAATAAATCAAATCAAATTAATTTCATTCAAACATGTTGATTAAAAATTATTGTTTTGGGAAGACAGAAAACGAGTGCCTTTGTGATGATTTGAATGCAGTTCACTGAAAATTAAATAAACCACATCAAATCTCAGGGAAAAAGACTATATTTTCTAGTTGAGAGTCCAGTAACTGGAATTACCATAAAAATAATAAATAAATAAAAACTTTCAAAATTTAAGCTGTACTGAATATTTTAACACGCTGAATTAGACAGAAATGGATCAGTTTAAAACAGTCATGATTGCAGCTACTAGCAATTTAACATGTTTAATGAAGAAAAACTGGCGACATGAAGTATTAATGTTGATAAAATAGTACAGAATAGTCAGCTAACGCTTCACAAGGGCAAAAGAAAATTGTATTTTTATCAACTTACCGGAGAAAACACGTCTGAAACATCAACAATGAACGACGTTTGATGCTAGCAGCGCTGCTGTTTGAAACACTTCCGGAACAAATCGCCCCCTCCATGACCCACGTGACTTCCGCATTCCATTCTTACAATGGGAGTCTATGGGAGTGTCGCAACTCTCTCTATATAGGGCTCTGGGCGCGCTGATCAGGAGGCGCGCTGATCAGGAGGCGCGCTGATCAGGAGGCGCGCTGATCAGGAGGCGCCCTGATCAGGAGGCGCGCTGATCAGGAGGCGCGCTGATCAGGAGGCGCGCTGATCAGGAGGCGTCAGGAGGCGCCCTGATCAGGAGGCGCGCTGATCAGGAGGCGTCAGGAGGCGCCCTGATCAGGAGGCGCGCCTGACCAGGAGGCGCGCGCTGACCAGGAGGCGCGCGCATCATTTGTGCTGCAAAACATGTTGGCATCTTGCAGCGTGGCATTTATTGTCCACCATCTCCTGACCACCTCCTGTCCGTGCTGCGGCGAGATGTTTGTTTGAAGCCATTTTCAGATCAAACCATTTATTCTTGATTTCTGATACTGTACGACCCACGGGACACACAACATATGCACTACAATATTAATATGAAGTCAGTAGTTTCGAGACAATTTAAAATGCTTCTGTTGAAAAACACATCCGACACTTGCGGGGGGGGGGGGTAGCGGTGCGCCACAGCTCTTCTGAATAAGTGCACGGTAGCACGGTGGCACAACTGGTAGAGCTGCTGCCTCTCAGCGAGAAGGTTGCCGGTTCAAATCCCGGTCCGGGGCCTTTCTGGGTGGAGTTTGCATGTTCTCCCCGTGCATGCGTGGGTTTCCTCCGGGTACTCCGGTTTCCTCCCACAGACCAAAAAACATGCTTGTTAGGCTGATTGGTGACTCTAAATTGACCCTAGGTGTGAGTGTGAGAGTGGATGGTTGTTTGGTGTGAGTGAGACAGGTCCCTCTTGTAAATGAGTCCCCGTGACTCAACGAGGCTAGCCTGTATAAATAAAGGTTGAATGAATGAATGAAAATGAAGCTATAATGTAACACAGTTCACTAAAATTAAAGGTATTTGACCATCCGACACTTGCGGGGGGGTGGGGGGGTAGCCACAGCGCCACTGAGAGCAGATCTCTGAACGCGTGAAGTTCCTCCTTTTACTTCGAGTTTGAATGAATGGACACTTCCTGCTGTCAGAAGGCAGGAAGCGTGGCCTTATATGGTGTTTTGAGGGGTGGAAATTATGTAAATTACATTCCCGCGAGCACGCGCAGGTGAGTAGAACAGGTGGGATCCATCAACTTTAAGCAGCCCGTTTACACGCTTTTCCTCATGATAGAAGACGTTGTTGGATCTGACGTGGCATGTTCGTACGAACGCTTCGTACGAACATAAGTAGGAGGAATTTAGGATAACAATACGAACATTTTTGTGCATGAGGGCCATTGTGTTCAACATAACGGTACTTCTTCCAGCTATTTAACAGTTAAAAATGGTGTACCACAAGGCTCAGTTTTAGGACCAACCCTCTTTACAATCTACATAGCTAATGTAGGTCAGAGCATCCCTGATGCATCCTTACATTTCTATGCTGATGATACAGTTGTTTATTGCCGAGCTAAAACAGTAGCTAAGGCTTTCCAGTTACTGCAATCCGCTTTTGACATCATTCAGTCAGATTTGTTCCATCTCAAACTTGTCCTAAATGCTGATAAAACAAAAGGGATGTTTTTTTCAAGTAGGAAGTCGGTCCCAGCAGATCTTCCTCTGATTTTATCCTCAAATGGTGTCCCTATTGAGTTTGTTGATTCCTATAAATATTTGGGTATCCTGGTCGATTCGCATCTCTCTTTTAAACTCCACGTGGAAAACCTAGTGAAGAAACTGAAAGTTAAACTGGGTTTCTTTTTCAGAAATAAATCATGTCTAACACTGAATGCTAGGAAACGCCTTGTATCTGTGACTTTCCTTCCCTCCATTGATTACGGTGACATTCTCTACATGAATGCTCCTACAAGCACCCTGCGGATGTTGGATGTTGTCTATCATGGTGCACTAAGATTCATAACTGGCTGTGATTATCGTACCCACCACTGCACCCTGTATTCACTGGTTAACTGGACATCATTAACCTCACGCAGACTCTTCCACTGGTACATTTTCATCTTCAAATCACTTCTTGGTCTGCTGCCCTCATACATCTCCTCCTACATGTCTTTGCGTGAGTGCAGCTACAGCGTGCGCTCTCAGGACATGATCACCTGCAGTGTTCCGTCAGTGAGGACTGAACTTGGAAAAAGGGCCTTCTCCTATTCTGCTCCTGCTTCATGGAATATCTTACAAAAAGATCTGAAGCTCTCGGCCCTGACCTCTCTGGATGGTTTTCAGAATCTGTTGGAATCCTGGCAAAAACCAATGCAGATATGTTCCTGTCTTTGATTTTTTTGTACATCTACCTTATAATGTTTTTGCTACTTTTTGCTACTTTTTCTTTTCTTTTGTTTATTGTTTAATGTATTTGTATCATTGATGTTCATCATTCTTTAGTTTGTAGCAGGTCGCTTTCGTAAATGAGCCCTCGAGGCTCAATAAGATTTACCTGACTAAATAAAGGTTGAATGAAAAAAGTCAACCAGTGACTGTGGAGCTCTCAGGTAGTCAGGGAGGGAGTTCCATAGGCGGGGGGCAGCCACACAGAATGCCCGGTCTCCCATGGTCCTTAATTTGGTTCGTGGAATGTGAAGTAGATTACTGTTCTGTGATCGTAGAGACCGGGTGGATGAATATGGTGCAAGAATGTCCTTTAGATAGTCAGGTGAAGTTCCGTGTAAGCATTGATGTGTAATGAGAGCAGTTTTGTACTGAATTCTGTAGGTGACAGGAAGCCAATGGAGGTTATGGAGAATGGGTGTAATATGTTCAAATTTACGAGCTCTCAATAAAATCCTTGCTGCACTGTTTTGAATATATTGAAGCTTCTGAAGGTTTTTGCCAGGGATTCCAATAAACAGGGAGTTGCAGTAGTCGAGCCTGGAGGAGACAAAGGCATGGACGAGTTTCTCAGCATCAGAAAAAGTCAGAGATGGGCGAAGTCTGGAGATGTTTCGAAGATGGAAGAAGCAGGTTTTAAACAGATGCTTAATGTGATTTTCAAATGTAAGATGAGAGTCCATTTTTATTCCAAGATTTGTAACAGAGGTGGAGAGGGGGATGTCTTGACCAGAGAAGGAGATTGTTGTTAAAGTTGATGTTTGTATCTGGTGAGGGGTGCCAATCAGTATGGCCTCAGTCTTGGAGCAGTTTAATTGAAGAAAGTTCTGATTCATCCATGCCCTTATTTCCTCCAGGCAGGTAGAGAGGGCAGTGAGTGAAGATGGAGATGGGGATGATGAGGATGCTCCAGTCCTGATGTAAAGCTGTGTATCGTCGGCATAGCAGTGAAAAGAAATGTTGAACTGATTAATAATTTGACCTAAAGGCAGCATGTAAAGGGAAAACAGCAGGGGCCCCAGAACTGACCCTTGAGGGACACCACAGGAGACACCGACTGTCTGGGAAGTGGCATTGCCAAGACTAACACATTCCAGCCTATTGGAGAGGAAAGATTTGAACCAGTCCAGGACAGTGTCACAGAGACCGACCTCCACATGAAGACGGTGGAGGAGGATACTATGGTCCACAGTGTCGAAAGCTGCAGTGAGGTCAAGGAGGACAAGGATGGAGGGAGAACCAGTGTCAGCAGCCATGAGGACATCATTGGTAACTCTCAGCAATGCAGTGTCAGTACTGTGAGCTGCTCTGAATCCAGACTGGAACTTCTCATAGGGAGTGTTGCTGTAGGTGGTCCTGCAGCTGAGCAGCAACTGCTTTTTCCAGCACACACAATCTCTGTGATATGTTTCTTGCTGTGAAGTGTCCTTGGGTGTCCTGAAAGGCGCTTTAAAATAAAACGATGATGATTATTATTATTATTATTTTATTACATGCCTAAGCCTGAAAGTCTATGTTCACATTTCAATTCAGTTCATATATATTTCCAAGTCACAACAGAAGTCATCTCAGGGCACTGAACAGAAACATTCATATACAGTATATAAAAGTAAGTTAACACTATTTATCTGAGGAGACAGCAGATTGTTTTGAATTTTAATATATTGGCAAAACAATTCATAACTAGCTCTGAAAATATAAACTATGGTCACCAATCAATGCTTGATTTGGGTCTTCATCTTTAGTAAAACTAAACACATCTCAGCCCTATTTTTTTTTTTTTTACCTGAACACAGCTGACAAAACTAGAAACATTTCCTATTACTGCGAACAGAACTTTTATCACAGCAGGATCAGCCCAGTTCAAACTAAATAAATCCGTTCATATATAGCATCACATCAGGAAAGCTCCCCGTCAGTGTTGACCAGGGGCCTCATGTATCAACCGTGCATGCGCACGAAAACATTGCGCACGTCACTTTCCACGCAAAACCCCGTATGTATCAAAACTGAACTGAACGTGAATATATGCGCATCCAGGTACATATCCACGCAAGCTCCCGAGCAGGCGTACGCACGTTTCTGTGGTTCTTGTTCCTTTGGCGACACTTACAGGTGTTTCAGAGAAACTGAAGCCCCACAGTCTGTGGTTGACTTTAAGAGCGGCTTGAAGACCTTTCTTTTCAACCGAGCATACTCTACTCCTCATGATTCTACTTTTGATCTTAGCTGATACTGTTGTTGATTTTAATTGTTTTATTATTTGTCTTATTGACATTCAAATATGTTGCACCTTGTAGCACTTTGAGATTTCCATTAATGAAAAGTGCGTTATAAATTGAATTCATTATTATTATTATTATTATTATTATTATTATTAACTGTTCATGATGTGAAAATGATTAATATTCCCTCCAAACACACGATTAACAAGTATTACATCCACATGACGCAGTGAAATAAAGGACGCGCAAAGTTGTGCCAAAAATAAATTTAACAGGAACGGATTCATTCAGCCTTACTGGAGGTTATAATAAATAGTGTAACACGCAGAGCATTTATTTAGAAACAGATATAATTTTCCGATCTAGGATATGGCTTATCAGCCGTTTTCAGAAATAATAATTTTTCAGTTTGGCACTGCTGCTGCGCTCTGGGGAGCCGTGCATCACGCGTGCATACAGAAGCAGCGGTCAAACTGTTCCACAGAGGGAGCTGCAGGTCGATCGGGACTGTGCAGTCCAGTCCACACAAAGCCGGATCATGTCCAATGGAATGTCTCATCCATATGATTCCAACAGGCTAGAAGTGCCGGATCATGTCCAATGGAATGTCTCATCCATATGATTCCAAAGGCTGAGTGGTCGCGCTTGGAGCGCGCGCGCACCCTCACCGGTGTCGACACGGCAGCTGGAGGTGTTTCATTATCTGCGTTTATTGTAGATTTCTCCAAAATGACACGTGAAAGTACACCTTATATAACTTGTAGGAGAGTAAAAGCTTCACAGACAGACTGCGCACAGGGCTGCGGAGGGCGCAGCGTCTGGAGACGCCAACATCACGTGATGTCATGAAATGTCTCCACCAAGACGCACAGACTCGTTTCTTCACATCATCTACATAAACAAAGATCTATGTTCTAGCAAACATCCAAGTAAGTTCCTCTGTGTTTACAGTAATAATGGTAATAAACTCGTGCGCAAAGTTAATATTTCCACACAGAATGAATGAATGAGCCGGTTCGCGCACCACAGCAGGGTGCGCATACCGACACACAATCACTCGTTCTTTGCATGATGAACACATTTTATTACTATTCTTACTTAGGATGTTTGTCCTCACTCATATTATATTAAATTCATTATTTTCCCGAATCTAGAAATCATTTCTGATCGCGCAGGGATCAAACAAACATGTCCTTCACACATGCAGGAAGTAATTAGCATCTGTTTAACATATGTAAATGTAGGCGTGTCAGGGGAGGTGTCTCACGTGCGCTCAGTTCCACGTCAATTGTGATGTACAAAAGGAATGTGCGTGGATTCAGGTGTACGCACAGTTTGATAAATCTGGATCTTTTTGTGCGTAGACACTTTTCTGGATTTCACCGTACGTCACTTTTCAGTAGGAAATCCACGCAGGTTTTTGATACATGAGGCCCCAGAGCCCTATAATCTATCTATCATCTATGGCTCTGGTGTTGACAAACTAGAGCATGGCTCTTCTACACTTCTTCTGTCTGTAATATCAATAGTGATTGTTGCGCGCAACTGCACTCGCGTATCTCAATCGAAATCTGGGACATTTTCGGGGACAGATTTAGCCGGGGACAGGCCATCCAAAACGGGGACTGTCCCCAAAAATTGGGGACGTCTGGTCACCCTACAAGTAGGACCTACCAGTTCAGAACTGTACTGCTGATGCCCCCCCTCCCTTGTTTCCAATGACAAAGTAAAATCCCATGGTCCACTGTCAAAAGCAGCTGATATATCTAAAAGCAAGAGGACAACACAGTCCCAGAGTTGGTTACTAAAAATATTTTTAAAACTTTTAAAAGGGCAGATTCTGTACTGCGTAGATTTAAAACCAGACTGGGGCAGCTGTGGCTGAGTGGTTAGAGCAGTTGTCCTCCAGTAAGAGAGTTGGGGGTTCAACCCCACCAGCAGTCTCATGATAAAAAATTTTGGGCAAGACACTGAACCCCTCATTGCCTTCAATGTGTGACTCATGGTGGATCAGTGGTGGAAGTGGTCTCCAGCTACAAGTACTTGGGGGTACACTTGAATGATAATCTCAGCTGGACCAACAACACCACCAGCCTGATCAAGAAAGGTCATCAGAGACTCTACTTCCTCAGACGGCTGAGACGAGCTGGTCTGAGTAGCCCAGTCCTCACCTCCTTCTACAGGTGTGCAGTGGAGAGCATCCTGTGCTCCAGCATCAACGTGTGGCATGGGGGCTGCACAGTTGCAGAAAGAAAAGCTCTGCAGAGAGTGGTGAAGGCTGCACAGAAGTCTGTTGGAGTCAGTCTCCCCACCATCACAGACATTTACACTTCGAGATGCAGGAAAAGAGCCACCTGCATCATGAAAGACCCCACTCACCCAGCACACACACTCTTTGCCCCACTCCCCTCAGGACGGAGGTTGAGGAGCATCAAATGTAGAACCACTAGACTGAGGAACAGCTTCTACCCTGAGGCTGTTAGACTCATGAATAAATAAATAATAAGAATAATCACTGTGAAATATCACATCATGCTGATCTGTTTTCTTGTTGCTGTGTTCATCTGTGACCATCTGCTCATAAAGACTCATGTTCGTGCTGCTGTTTGTAATGATGTTTTTCTATTACTCTAGGGCTTAGTGTATTTCTAGTTGATGTTTTTCTTAGTTCATATCCTAGATGTTATTACTGTTTTTCTCTTACATTTTGTTGTTGGATGTAACTGGGACCCTGTGTACATAATCTCATTTTTCATCACATGTACTACATGCGGTGCAAATGACAATAAAGACTCTCTGACTCTGACTCATTGGTGTATGAATATGGCACTGATTAATCTTAGATATACAAGTGAGTGGTGTATGAATGGGTAGATGAGGGTACAGATTGTAAAGTACTTCCACTTTGAGTATCTAAGATAGAAAGGCACTACAGTCCAGTTACCATTTACTGTAAAACCTCTAAAATGCTCTGTTCTTTCAAATATGCTGATACAGTATTTGATTGTACACTCCCTTCTCAAGAATTTTCGAAAGAAATGGCAGTTTAGAGAGTGGCTTGTAATTAGCAAGAACAGAGGGGTCAAGAGTGGGTTTTTTATTCAGAGGCTGGGCAGATGCATGTTTAAAATTTCCAAGGACCACATCAGAGGATAGACTGCTTTTCAAAATAACAAGGACCGAAGGCCCTACAGTGATGAAAACCTCTTTACAAACCGGATTCCAAAAAAGTTGGGACACTAAACAAATTGTGAATAAAACTGAATGCAATGATGTGGAGGTGCCAACATCTAATATTTTATTCAGAATAGAACACAAATCACAGATCAAAAGTTTAAACTGAGAGAATGTATCATTTTAAGGGAAAAATATGTTGTTTCAAAATTTCATGGCGTCAACAAATCCCAAAAAAGTTGGGACAAGTCCATTTTTACCACTGTGTGGCATCCCCCCTTCTTCTTACAACACTCAACAGACGTCTGGGGACAGAGGAGACCAGTTTCTCAAGTTTAGAAATAGGAATGCTCTCCCATTCATGTCTAATACAGGCCTCTAACTGTTCAATCGTCTTGGGCCTTCTTTGTCGCACCTTCCTCTTTATGATGCACCAAATGTTCTCTATAGGTGAAACATCTGGACTGCAGGCTGGACATTTCAGTACCGGATCCTTCTCCTACGTAGCCATGATGTTGTGATTGCTGCAGAATGTGGTCTGGCATTATCTTGTTGAAAAATGCAGGGTCTTCCCTGAAAGAGATGACGTCTAGATGGAGCATATGTTGTTCTAGAACCTGAACATAGTTCTCTGCATTAATGGAGCCTTTCCAGACATGCAAGCTGCCCATGCCACAAGCGCTCATGCAACCCCATACCATCAGTGATGCAGGCTTCTGAACGGAGCATTGATAACAATTGACCTAATTATAATTGGTCTTCCAGCTGTTCGTTAAATATTTCCTTTTTCCAGCCATTTCTTGCTACAAACTGGATTCCAAAAAAGTTGGGACAATAAACAAATTGTGAATAAAAACTGAATGCAATGATGTGGAGATGGCAAATGTCAATATTTTATTCGTAATAGAACATAGATAACAGATCAAAAGTTTAATCTGAGTAAATGTAACATTTTAAAGGAAAAATATGTTGATTCAAAATTTCTCAGTGTCAACAATTCCCCAAAAAGTTGTGACAAGTAGCAATAAGTGGCTGGAAAAAGGAATTTGAGCATATAACAAACAGCTGGAAGACCAATTAACACTAATTAGGTCAATTGACAACATGACTGGGTATAAAAAGAGCTTCTCAGAGTGTCAGTGTCTCTCAGAAGCCAAGATGGTAAGAGGATCACCAATTCCACCATTGTTGTGCAGAAAGATAGTGCAGCAATACCAGAATGGTGTTACCCAGCGTAAAATAGCAAAGACTTTTAAGTTATCATCATCAACCGTGCATAACATCATCAAAAGATTCAGAGAATCTGGAACAATCGCTGTGCGTAAGGGTCAAGGCTGTAAAACTCTACTGGATGCTCGTGATCTCCGGGCCCTTAAACATCACTGCACCTCAAACAGGAATGCCACTGTCAAGGATTACTTCCAGAATGCCACTCTGGAAATAACAGAATGGGCTCAGGAATACTTCCAGAAAGCATTGTCAGTGAACACAATCCACCGTGCCATCCGCCGTTGCCAGCTGAAACTCTACAGTGCAAAGAGGAAGCCATTTCTAAGCAAGCTCCACAAGCTCAGACGTTTGCACTGGGCCAGGGGTCATTTAAAATGGAGTGTGGCAAAATGGAAGACTGTTCTGTGGTCAGATGAGTCACGATTTGAAGTTCTTTATGGAACACTGGGACGCCATGTCATCCGGACCAGAGAGGACAAGGATAGCCCAAGTTGTTATCAACGCTCCGTTCAGAAGCCTGCATCACTGATGGTATGGGGTTGCATGAGCGCTTGTGACA